>PVJL010006715.1:0-87984 GCA_004026885.1 Lyroderma lyra | reverse complement strand
CACAAGGAATGTAGTCCATAATATTGTAATAAATATGTATGGCGTCAGATGAGTACTAGATCAATCAGGGTGATAACTTTATAAATGTCTAATCACTATGTTGTACACCTGAAGCTAATATAATAGGTATGTCAACTGTAACTAAAAAATAAAAAGTTATTTTAAAACACAATTTGCTTATTTCATTGAACATTACACTTTTGAGATCTGTTGATATCAGTGGCTCTAGCTCCTTAATTGTTGTTTAATTTATCACCATTTATTTATCCATTCCTCTATTATTCAACATTTAGTTTTTCTCTAATGTTTATTACAAATTTCCAGTTTCTGTCATTTGCACCTACATGAACATTCTTACACATAAGTTTCTCTGAATAATGAACCTAAAAGTGGAAGTACTGAGGTTGGAGAGTTGGAGAAATGGTGAGATCTTCATTTTTACTAGATATTACCAAATTATCTCTAAAGTGGTTTTAACAATTTACATTCCCACTAACATTACATAAAAGTTTCTTGGTCATTTTCTCACTCATGCTAGATATTATTAGTCTTGTTAATGTTTGCTAATCTGGATATGAAGTGATAACAGTTGTTTTATTTTGCATTTCCCTTATCAAATACGGTTTAATGTTCTTCTATATGGATATTGGCTGGTTTATGTACTTTGCTGATTTTTAATTGAGTTATTTGTCTTTATACTCTTAATTTGTAATGGTTTTATATATTATGGGTAATTACCTTTTGTTGTTTCTATGCATTGCAAAAATTATTTCCTAATTTGAGATTTGTTCTTCAACTTTGTACTTCCTAGTTTTTGTCCCACATTCTTTTTTAAAAAAATTAGATTACCAGTTTGTTACAGAGGATATTAAAGGGTACAAATCCACAGCCAGAGGAAGAGATACATAAGGTGAGGTCTGGAACAGAGGACCTTTTGTCCCTGTGGAGTTTGGGGCCAGGCACAGTGGCACATTGAAGCATTCTGGTTCTCCAATGTGGAAGGTCCTTGAACCTTCTTCTTTTCAGTTTCTTTGAGGTTTCATTACATAGGCATCATTAATTTATTCATTGGCCATTAGTAATTGATTCAATCTCCATCCCTCCTCTCCTCTCCTTGGAAATCAAGTGGTGGGAAATCAAGTGGTTGGAACTTCCTTTACTCATGATTGGTTCCTTGGCAACCATCCCCCATCCTTAGGTGCTTTCCAAAACTCACCTCATTAACATAAACCCATTTGTGGTGGAAAGGGACTTGTTATGAATAACAAGACACCAATCTCACCTTATGGCTCTAAAGAGTTTTCAGGAACTGAGGACAAAAAAAACAAATACTATATCAGAACACGTTCCCATTCTCTCATAGCTCAGGAAATTCCAAGGGTTTTGGGTGCTGTGAGCCAAGAACCCAGGATGAAGACCAAATATGTATTATAAATATGTATTACAAATATATTTTGGTCATCTGAATAACTTAACATCCTAAAGTTATAACATTCTTATGTGAATTTATACCAGCTTAACTTCAAGAACAAATAAAAATATGCTTCTACACAGCTCTGACCCTACCCTTTTTCAGTTATTGATGTCACAAAATTACATCTTTATGCATTGTGTTTAAAAACATAGACTAATAATTGTGTTTTTAAAATATATTAGTCTCTAAAATCCAATAGAAAGCAAAAAGATGAGCTATAAACCAAAGTTACAATAGTATTAGCTTTTATAATTGTCCATGTATTGACTTTTACCAGAGATCTTTCTTTCTTTATAAGACTTTGAGTTACTGTCCAGTAGTATTCTTTCATTCCAACCTGAAGAATTCCCTTCATCCGGGTAGGTCTAGAGGTAAAGAACTCTCTCAGCTTTGGTTTATCTGGGAATGTCTTAATGTCTCTGTCATTTTTGAAGCACAGTTTTGTCAGATATAGGATTCTTGGTTGACAGTTTTTTTCCTTCAACTCTGAATACATCAACCCACTGCCTACTGGTCTCCAAAGTTTCTGATGAGAAATCTGCTCATGATCTTATTAGTGAAAATACAATGAAAGCTATCTCTCTTTCAGCTTTATAGATGATAACACAGATGTACCTTATCATGTCTTATGCAGCAGAACATTTTCCTATAGTGTCCTGATGTCAGTTAAATTGTAGTATCATTTTGAGAACAGTGTTTAAAGGAACAAAATTAAATATTTTAAGTGTAGACACTATGAGGTCTTTAATTATTTTAGAAAAAAAACATTTTTAATTCAAATTTTTATTTAATTAAAAGTCAAAATGAATACTTGATCAGTAGAATTTATTAGTAGAATTAGTGAAACATACAGTAATCAAAAGATAATAAATTTTAAGAACTATTATGATTTTTCCAATCATTGAATTATAACTTGATTTCATTTTTACTATATCTACAGTTTGCAACTTAATCAAAATAATGCCTACATATCATGTAGACATCGCAAATGAAAAAAATAAGTAGGTGTTTTGTTTCAAAGCCAAGTTATCTGCCCTGGAAAGTAGATATTATATTTGAATAATATTCCATGTTTTTTACATGAAATATTGCAATCCAACATGCACTGATCTCTCAAATAGAGAAGTTGAGATGTTGCATTGTTAATATAAAAATTTAAGAATAAATTAGTTTTTACTAATTCATTAGCCTTATACATAAAATATTAATAATTTTAAACAAACAAAACAACACCTGTTCACTAAATTGAGGGTTACTTAATGAAGTTCATTCTTTTCAGCTACATATTGAACAGTTAACACTGTGCAATTTAAATGATCAAGATTATTAGCAAATCCTGGTGATCACAGAAGAGTAATCTTCCCCACCTTATAGAAAAAGACTAAACCTAGCATTTAAAATTTTATTTGAAATTTTGCTTTCTTCAATGGCAAAGATCAGGGAGTTAGGTTTTTATGTGATTCTAGTCCAGGGCCCTCCTCTCCATTTAGTCACTCTAATTGAGGCCTGAATGAAATAAGTTTAAATATAAGGGGTTTGGTGACTTTAATGAACAAGAAGGAAACTCTTAAAAGAGAAGGTTATCAGAAAAATTGGTAATTCAACAAATTCAGAAATAATAGTTGTCAAATTCAAATTATGACACTTAATTTTTACTTAAAAGCATACTAAACTGAAATTGAGTCTCAATGCAAATATGCTTGAGCCCTCAATCTATATATAATTATTTCTACTTCTTGGTTTGTTTTAGATTTCAGAAGTGGGTATAGTTAAGAAAAATGTTAAATGTAAGCCCACTTTTCTAATTCCCCCAACCCTCAACCAGGACTCCATGATGTAACACAAAAAGAAAGCAGAGATTTTTTAATGAACAATTATTTGTCTTACAGCATTTGTAAGGATATTAAGACCATTCTTACACTTATCTTGACTTTCAACCTTTCTACTGGGCACCCAAGAATAGTCCCAAGGTTAGAACTCCTTTCTTTAGCATATTTCAGCTTCACTGTGTGTTCTTCCATGTCAATTGAGTGGAAATTAGTCTGGACAAGGAGAAAAAAGCTAAATATGAAAAGATAGGTGTACTTTGGTGTTTTATATTCAAGGACATAGTAGAGTGTTAGGAAACAATCTGGAAATATATATATTTTTTAAATATGTGTGATTATAGGCTGGGATATAGCTTTCCTTCTCTCACTGTAATAAAAGAATACAGAGTTAAGAAATAGGGATATATACATGACAGCATATTTAATGGGTGATGAGTTTGGGCATAGTCACCCTAATTTTGAGAACCACAGTTTGCTGTTTTAGAGGTATCTGAGAGGTTCCAAATAAAAGGAGATTGCCAAATGTTCTTAAACCTTGAATGTGGTGGATGCCCTAGTGCAGGAGAGGAATTTACAATAGAATCTCATGATGAAGAACCACACTTTCTAAGCCACCTGAGATCTTGCAATGAGAAGGTACTGGGCAATGAGGAAGAGGGCAGTATTAAAGAGGCAGTGAATATTTCAGAGCTTTTTAAAGTGTCGCTTTGCTTTTGAAATCCCAGCCATATCCTCTCAAGTACTACCTAACTCCTAAAACATAATTTTCAATGCATTCCAACCAGTTCAACTGGTGCACATCAAAGTTGAATACTATCTGATCTTCAGGACCCAGCTCAGACATCAGCATTTCTACATTGCATGTGCTCCATTCCCAACTACAGCTGAGGAAATACTCCAGCATGGAAACAGCTCTAAAAGTTGATTCATGAGCTTTGTCATGCTAAAGTAAAAATCAGATAGGAGCAAATATCAGCACAGTACTGATGGCTGTTTTCCCTGTTATTCTATAGAAATGTATGAGAAATTCTTTTTGAGAAAAATATAAAAATTTTTCCTCTTTTTCTCAATTCCTCATTAAAACTCTTATTCTTTTCTCTTTTTCCTTCCACATTAATTCTGTTGAATGAAAGAAAGGGGATGAATCTAAAAGAGCTTGTCCTATCAGACATTTTAATCTATGAGGTCTTTTACTGAAAGACAAAAATTATTACAGATTTTCAAATTATAAATACAAAGGTCACTGAAGCATCCAACAGATTTTAATTTCTAATGAAGTAAATGTCAATCATAGTTAGCATTGTTAGTATTGGTTAGTACAGTACAGTTAGTATGGTTTGTTAGCAGCATTAGTAAGCATAGTCAGCATTGTTAGTGTAGCTAGCAGGTCACCATGTCTCATGACCTTGAAGACATCTCTGATGATGAGGAGCCCTGTGTTGACCATTACGAGCTCCTAAGCATCATTGCCCAGGGAACTTTTGCCAAGATGAGGTTGGCCTGGTAAACTCTAACTGGGATAAAAGTGATCATCAAAGTCATTCATCAGCAGGGCTCCTTCAGTTTTTCAAGAAGTTCTCTGCATGAAGACCTCAAATGACCCAAATATTACAGTTATTCAAGGTGATAGATGTAGAGGAAACATTATTCCTCATTATGGAGCATATACTCTAGTTTTCTTCTGCCCCCACAGCCTTCACTCTAATTTCTTGTGGTCAAACCCATGCATAGAAGCCCCTCCCAAACAGGGAAAGAGGAAAGGTCTCACTTCTGCTCTATAGTTAGGAAACTCAGTTGCACAAGTAAGTGACCACTAAACCACTTTGGGAATACACTCACATCACTTCTCTGAACGCAGGCTGGGATACTGTTATCCAATTTTGGACCTCTTGATCATAATTAACACAAGCCACAGGACAAAAAGTCTCCCTTGATTCTTCTGCAAATGTTAGGTATATGATTGTAGGAAGATAACATGATTTCTGCCTTTCTGTCCTGCAGTATGCTCACAGCCTTTTCCTTTCAGAACCACAGTTGTTGCTATTAGGAGTTTCCATGGTAATTGTCTTCACTCATTTTCCCATTAGTTGTTCTGATTTAAGTCCAAGCACTACATCACTACATGCTTCTCCAACTGGAGGATGCACAGCCCTAGTTTTGTGCAGGAAGAATGCAAAAATAGAGTAGCAGACACATCTTTATGGATCATCAAGTTTATTACAAGATCTGGAAGAATCAAGTACTTTAATTAGAACTGTCTTCCTCCCTCACAAACATGGAAGAAAAGATAGATAAGGGCAGGAGAGGGGAGAAGGGCCCAGGAAAAACAGCCCAGTCTTTGAAGTTCCACCCTGGTAGGTGCCTGAGGGGTGGACCTGCAGCAAGGAGAGCCTCTCCTCTTGTCCCCCAGGAGGCTTCAGGCTGTCCTCCAAGTTCACCAGGTATTTTGGGTGCAATGCTTCTGAAGGCCACAGAGGTGCTTAATTAGAATTCTGTGCAGGGAAATGTTAGAGGTAGGAAGCGGCAAGGGTGGGGAGAGAGGCTTGGACCAGCACTCTTTATTTACAGGACCACCCCAACTGGTGCATTTTGCTTTGTGTTTCCCAATTTAAACATCTCCTAGTTCAGGACCTGGACAGCCATCAGCTCCAATGACAGAACGCTCTCTGCTCAGGAGACTTTCTCCTATGAGCTCTGTGCCTTGATTGACTAGGCCAGTGGCTGCCTCTGATCTCCCTTATTAGTCTCAGCTCAGTGCCACAGGAAGGGCTTTGGGTTTTGTTCTAAGGAGCAAATGATCCTGAGCAGGGAGAGATATGGTCAACTGCCATTGGGCAAGATGCCTCTGATTGCTTGTGCACAGTGGACTCTGGGTGGGAAGGTGTCTCAGAATCAATAGTGGAGTCCCACCAGATATTTGCCACCATATCTAATGAAAAGCACCCACTGGCCCATGATTTTCAGCTGATTCCTGAATTATGAATTACTTAATGCAATTTGTCTGGTGTGCAATCTTTCATAAAACATAGACTCAGGGTAGGGAATGCTTGGGTGGTGGGAGGGAACATTAAAAGGGCAGAGACATTCAGGTCCCAATAGCCTTGTTCACTTCTCTCTCAGAGAAACTCAACAATGCAATTTACAGCTGGACACATGGCCACCGAAGATAGATCTCCCAGCCTCCTCTGCAGCTAGGCTGGTTATGTAACCAAGCTATCCCTCTAGGATAGGAAGGGAAACAATTTGTTTAACTTCCAGAATAGTTCCTAGGAGAGAGAAGCAGAACCTTTTTGTTTGTTTCTTCCTCTGTCCTGCTGCTGCAAAGGTGACCTCTGAGGCTGGGGCTCTGTCCTGGTCCATGTGAAAGACAGCAACTCCTAGTTCCAGAAGGGAGCCACACCACACCACAGAGGACAACATGGAGGAAGCACCAGGGTTGGCCAAAAGGCAGAAGGAGTGAAGGGAGCTGTGACAGGAGCCTATATCATAGTTTCCAGTGACCATGTACTGAGGCACTACTACATGCAGGCCAATTCCAGACACAAGGGCACAGCAGTGGGTGAAGCAGGCAGAGGTCTCCACTCACATGCAGCTGACATCCAGTATCGAATTGGCTTCTTCTTTATATCCTTAGTTATAAGAGTTCTGTTCAGTTAGTCTTCAGGTAGTTCTCAAGGATGGTTGTTCTATAATTTAGTTGTAATTTTTATGTGGATGTTAGCACAGTATTTTCAGTACTCTGCCATCTTGACTGGAAGTCTCCCCCACATTCTTTTTTCAATTTTAATATGGTAATATCAGACCTTTATTGTTTGTATTTTTATGTCTTGCTCAAGAAATTCTTCCCTTATACTATGTCATAAAAATTTTTCGTGAGTTCCCTGGTGGTGTAGTGGCTTAAGGCTTCAGCGCTGGTGCTGCCAGCGCTGTGGCCTGGGTTCGATTCCTGGCCAGGGAACTACCCACATACAAAAAAAAAATTTTTTTTTCATAAAGTTTTAAAGTTTTGCTTTGCACATTCAATCTCTATTCTTCCTGGAATACACCTTTGTGAATGGTTTGAGATCGGGGTCAAGTTTTACATTTTTCCGACATGGAAAGCAAATGGTTACAGAATTACAGACCAAATTTTTTACCTACTGATGTGGACAGCCACCTCCAACACTTTCATGTATGTCTTCTGGGTCCTCTACTCTCTTCTGTTGGTCTGTTACTGATTAAATTACTACAATTTATAAATCATGATATTTAAGAAAGCAGGTGCCCTCTTACTCTTCTGAAAAATTGTTTTAGCTATTTTTACTCATTTACTTCTATATAAATTTTATAATTAGCTTGTCAAGAATAGTTGACATTTTGAGTACACTGAATCTGTATATTACCTGGGGAAACTGACATCTTAAAGCTGAGTCTTCATGTCCAATACAATGTACCTCTGAGAAAAAGTTTCCATTGGAAAAAAACTCACTGACATTTGGGACAGACTGGCTTGCCTTTCATCCCAAGGTGATAACATCAACTCACCTCTCAACTTTGCTGGGAGAAATTTTAAAAGCATGAAGATGTGTCTTACAGCTATAGACCCTTACATCCTTGATTTCAAATGTCAGGGAACTAATTTGCAGATCACACACTACAAAATTCACCTTGATAAACACCGGAAAAAATCCAGAGTGATTCCCAAGAGGGAAGGGTAAAACCCATACCTCACTTCACCAAAACCCATACCTCACTTCACCCTCTTACTTAGAGGGTATAATTACAGTAAGTGATTCTGTGTGTGTGCAATTTCCTCTTCCTGAGGAGAATTCAGAAGAAATAGTTTTCTGAATTCATGGCCCTGAATTAAATGAGCTGAATCCCATTGTAATTCTAGATTTGTTGAATGCCATATTCCTAGTTCTTCTGTGTGTAAGTTGACACATCTGACTGGTCAACTACATCACAGAGAAAATCACTTGTCATTCCTCAGCAAGTAACCAACAAATTGTTTCCCACTGGTGCATATATTGAAGCCCTCTTGTCTTTTCCAGGGTCTCAAGGGGAAGATATTTTAACAATTCCTATCTCTTGATGCCTGCATAGGAAGTATAGCTATGCTGTGACCTCATCAAAGCTGCTTGGCCCCTGGGTCTCTAAAATCAGGGACAAGAAGCACAGGTCCACATAAGTAGATCTTTCATGCCTTGACCAAATTCCCTCCTTCTCCTATTCAGAGTCCTCCAGCACCCCAAACTCAGAGACTTTCCTGCCATCACCACCTAGCTGACCAGATGTATCATTTTAGATGGGACAGAAAACAATGGTACTGTCTTGTTTCAAATGGGCGTCCTCATCAGTCTACTGACACCCTGAATTTAGCTCAGTGAGACTAGACTAACCATACATACCATTTGAAATGCATACTATTTGAAACTGCTGTTTTCTGTACTATTTAAAACCATATCTCTGGTCAACCTACTACCACCTCAAATCCTAGGAGGCTCTTACTCTGCCCTGGTGAACTGGGCCCCCATCTTCGTGAACTACAATGTCCACCTTAAATAAGTTTGCACCACATCCTAGAAGGTGGAGGAAAGGGCAGTGTTGGGATTGGAAAGCATTTGGGAACATCTTTGGTCCCTGTATCTCTGGCATTGAATCCCCACAGGTATAGTGCACCCATTTCTGATACCCATAAGCATTCTAAACACTGAAGTTAGAAAAGGTTGCTTATGTCAGGTGACCTTCTCCTTTTCACAAATAGCACTTTAAAGCTCCTTTCATTCCTTAAAAGCTTAATAAAAATCTGAATACAATTTTGTCAAGAAAAAAAGTAACTAGTAGTTTTTTTGCTTTCCCAAACTCACCATCACCACATTATTTTGTATTCCAGAGCTTTCTTTGTGCATTTATACACACACACATACACAATTTTTACATAAAAGTATCATAATGTATATATTGTTCTGCACCTTATTTTTCCCCTAATAGCATATGTTTGAGTTTGTTTAATTCCAGGATATATGAATGCATAAGCTTTTGCCTGCTGCATTCCTTTAGGTCAATAAACTGTAATTTAAATTGCCTCTGTTCAATTGATGAACATTAGGTTTTCTCCCAAAATTCACTGTATAGGCAGTGTTGCATGAAGATTTTTGTACCTGCTTTGTTATGTACAGGTGTAAGGAAGTATATTTTGCTGCACATGAGCTACACATGATGTTGCTCAAGCAAGTGTTTGTAAAACATTGATAAATAATTATTTATATGGATGGGTCAGGAGAGGAAAAAAAAGCAGCAAGTGCAACAAATAGAAAACAGTTACGAACCTGATAGAAATTAATCCAACTATATCAATAATCACTTTCTTTTTCTAATATCTGATTTATTTATTGTGGAAAAATTGGTACATAAGATTGTAAATATTTCAGTTGTAAAACATTGTAATTTGATATTTGCATGCATTACCTAGTGTTTATCACTGTAAGTCCAGTTACCAGCCATCACCACACTGGTTATCCTCATCACCCATTTTTTCCCTCCCCCCAAACCCCTTTCCCTCCTGGCAACTACCAATCTGTATCACTGAGTTTGCTTTTGTTATTGTTCAATCTTTTTTTTGATTCCACATGTGAGTGAAAACATGTAGTATTTGTCTTTCTCTATCTGACTTATTTCACTTGTGTAGTACCCACCATGGTCCATCGTGTTTTCACAAAGATTAAGATTTCCTTTTTTTTATGACTGGGTAGTATTCCATTGTATATACAGAGGGTGCCTCTGTGTGTGTGTGTGTGTGTGTGTGTGTAGGTGTGTGTGTGTGTGTACACACACACACACATATACATACAAACATATAAACACATTTTAAGAAAGGAGAAAACTGTATTAAAATTGTAATACTAGATATATAACAATAAAAAAAGATGAATACAAGTCACGTTTGACTCATGCAATTATAAGAGGTGCCCAGTGTCCAGACACTTCTGATTACCACAAACTACTGCTTGAGCAACACTGACCAAAGTGTCCACTTCTATCACTGTGCAATTTCAATTTCTTCCCAAAGTACCTCCAATGCAGCCAGTTTTCTATGGTATGCCACGTCCCTTAAGGTCCTCTATAGGTAGAAGTCAAGGGATGTTAAGTCAGGAGGATGTGGGGGAAACTCAAACAATGTTCTTGAATTTCAAATACCACTTCAAAATGGTCTTGAGCACCTTGAACACAACCGTGCTTCCCCCATTTTTTTTGACTGTCCTCCTGCCTGTCACATGATGATGTTAGCATACATTTGATTAACTCCATCTTTTGCGTGAATGTCATACTACACATTGCTACCATAATTCAATTCAACTTCAAAAAGTAATACATAGATAACATCTCTTAAAATGTGTATACATTTTTTGGCCCCCAAGTAAATACCACTTCTTTTTCATCTAATTGTCTATTGATGGTCAGTTAGGTTGCTTCTATGTCTTGGTTATTGTAAATAATGCTTTAATGAACACTGGGCTGCATGAATCTTTTTGAATTAGTATTTTGGGTTTCTTCAAATAAATATCCAGAAGTGGAATAGCTGGGCTATATGGTAGTTCTATTCTAAATTTTTTAGAATTTCCATACAGTTGTCCATGGCAGCGGCACCAATGTGCATGCCCAACAAGTGTATGAGTTCCCCTTTCTCCACATCCTCAACAACACTTACTATTTCTTGTCTTTCTGATACTAGCCATTCTAACAGGTGTGAGGTGATATCTCATTGTGGTTTTGATTTGCATTTCCCCGATAATCAGTAATGTTAAACGTCTTTTCATATGTCTATTGGCCACCTCTATGTCTTCTTTGGAAAAATGTCTATTCAAATTCTCTGCCCATTTTCTAATAGGATTTTTTTTGTTTGTTTTTATGTTGTTGAGTTGTATGAATTCTCCCATCCAAGTACTAAACTGGCCCGACCCTGCTTAGCTTCCAAGATCAAACGAGATCGGGCATGTTCAGGGTGGTATGGCTGTAGACTGTATGAATTCTTTATGTATTTTGGATATTAACCCCTTATCAGATACATAATTTACAAATATACCCTTTCATTCAGCAGATTGCCTTTTTGATTTGTTGATGGTTTCTTTCACTGTGAAGAACTTTTTTAGTTAGCTGTAGTCCCATTTGTATATTTTTGCTTTTGTTTCCATTGTCTTTGGAGTCACATCCCCAAAAAAAAAATCCCTAAGACTTATGTGAAGGAGTTTACCATCTATGTTTTCTTTTAGGAATTTTATGGCTTCATGTCTTATATTCAAGTCCTTAATTCGTTTGAATTGATCTTTTTACATGGTGTAAGATAGTGATCTAGCTTCATTCTTTTGTATGTGGCTGTCCTTCCCCATTGTATGTTCTTGGCTTCTTTGTTGTAAATTAATTGTTCATATATGTGTGAGCGTTTCTGGGCTCTCTGTTCAGTTTCATTGATTTGTGTGTCTGTTTTTACACCAATACCATACTGTTTTTATTACTCTAAGTTAGAAGCATAATTTGAAATCAGGAAGCATGGTACCTTTGTTCTTCTTTCTGAAGATCACTATGACTATTCAGGGTATATCATAGTTCCATACAAATCTTAGAATTATTTGTTCTGGGTCTGTTAAAATGTACCATTGAAATTTTGATAGAAATTGCACTGAGTTTGTAGATGGCTTTGGCTAGTGTGAACTTTTAAAAATATTAAGTCTTTTCAGTCTATGAACATAAAATATCTTTCCATTTATTTGTGTTTTCTTCCATTACTTTCAACAATGTCTTACAGTTTTCAGTGTACAGATCTTTCTCCCCCTTGGTTAAATTTATTCCTAGGTATTTTATTCTTTTTGATGCAATTGTAAATGGGATTGTTTTCTTGCTTTCTCTTCTGACAGTTCATTATTTTTATATAGAAACACCACAGTTTTCTGTATATCACTTTTGTATCCTGCAAATTTACTGAATTCATTTATTAGTTCTAACAGTTTTTGATGGAGTCTTTAGGATTTTCTATATGAGGGCTGTCCAGAAAAAATCCAGTCATAAATCCCTCTATTTTTCATATTACATGTCTGAACACTATTTGGACAGCCCTCGTATAGTATAATATCATGTCACCTGTAAATAGTGACAGTTTTATTTCTTCCTTTCCTTTTATATTTTTTTTCTTGCCTAATTGCTGTGGCTAGGACTTATAAAACTATATTTAGTAACAGTGGCAAGAGGGCGCCTTCTTGTCTTGTTCCTGATCTTAAAGGAAAAGCTTTCAGTTTTTTGTTGTTGAGTGTGATGTTAACTGTGGGCTTGTCATATGTTGTTTTTGTTATGTTGAGGTACATTCCCTCTATACTCACTCTGTTGGGAATTTTTATCATAAATAGATGTTGGATATTGTCAAATGCTTTTTTTGCATCTTCAATAACAACTTTAAATAACTTTAAATGTGAATGGTTTAAATACACCAACTTAAATACAGAGATTGTCAGGTTACAAAACAATAAAGACCCAACTATATGTTGTCTAGAAGAGATTTACTTTAAATGTAAAAATGCAGATGGGTTAAAAAGGGATGAAGAAAGCTATAGCATGCTAACAGTAATCAAAAGAAAGCTGCAGTAGTTATATTAATTTCAGAAAGGGTGGACATCAGAACAAGGAAAATTATAAGGATTGAAAAGAGGCATCACTTAATGTAAACAGGACCAATCCTCCTTTTAGGTGCATACACATTAGAAACTTAACTATCCTTAATGTATACATACCTAATAATAGAGCATCAAAATATGTGAGACAAAAACTAACAGAGCTGCAAGGAGAAATACAGAAATCCTCTATCATGATTGGATATTTTAATATCTTTCTCTAAATAATTGATAGATTACCAGGCAGAAAATCAGTAAAGAGTTAATTAACCAGAACTGCACTATAAACTAACTTGATTTAATTGACATTTATAGAATATTCTATCCAATAATAGTAGTATATGCATTATTCCCTAACTCACATGAAACATTCACCAAAACAGAGCACATTCTGAGCCATAATATATACCTTAACAACTTTAAATGAATATAAATCATACCAAGTATGTTCTCAGGCTACAATGGAATTAAACTAGAAATCAATAACAGGAAAATATCTGGAACACCCCTAAATATTTGACTATTAAACAACATACTTCTAAATAACACACAAGTCAAAGAATAAGTCTCAAG
Organism: Lyroderma lyra; assembly: GCA_004026885.1. NCBI lineage: Eukaryota > Metazoa > Chordata > Mammalia > Chiroptera > Megadermatidae > Lyroderma > Lyroderma lyra. Next base: position 74,467 of record PVJL010006715.1, on the reverse strand, counting down.
AGAAATTTAAAAATATTTTGAACTAAATGAAAACACAAATTATTTGCAGCAAAAGCAGTGCTTAGAGGGAAAATTATAGCATTAAACGCATAAGCATCTTAGGAAATAAGAGAAAAAGCAATTTAAGCCTAAGGCAAGCAAAAAAACGGAAGGAAGGAAGGAAATTAAAGCAGGTATCAATGAAATTCAAAACGGGGAAACAATAAAGAAAATAAATAAAACTGAAAGTTAGTTCTTAGAAAATATCAATAAAATTGATACATTTCTAGCCAGGGTATCCAAGAAAAAAGAGAGACTACACGAAGTATTAATAACAGAGATTAAAGAAGAATCACCTCCACTGATCGCATGGGTATTAAAAAGACACTGAAGGAACGCTGTAAATGGATGGGGCCACTTAACGTGCGACAGGTTGGGCCATTTCTCTTCTTTTTCTGTCCTGAAAAAAGCAAGGAATCCACCATCCCACATCTTGCCCTCTCCTTCTTTCCTTTTATCTGAGGCACAAGTAAATCATGTAATCTCACTGGGCATCGCTTTCTTCCATGTTTTAGCCTATTCACCCTAAATATTCGCCACTCTAAAAAAAGAGTTAACAAAGCCCCCCTCCAACTGTATAAGCTTTAGACCCCACAGGGCCCCAACCTGCCACACTGAAAGGTCTGCTCAGGTCCTGGGGCATTGAGGAGGAAGGCAATCAGGGTGCATTTGAGGTATCTGGTTTAATGGGCCAATCTCCTTTTTCTTTTTCATAAGGTGCTTTGTGGTAGAATAAACATAAACATAATTCCTAGAATAAAAGAACTGGAAGAGATTAACCTCCTCAATTTAAAAGTTACAAAACAGAAGCACAAAAAAACAAGAACGGACAATCCATATACGAAAAAACAATTCAACTGATTATCAGACCTACAGGAGAAAAAAAGTCAACTTCAATAAACACCAAAGGAAAACATTTTAAAGTATCCCCATTTCTTACCTCCCTCAAATAACACTGCCTTTTTTTGGTTTTGGGTTTTTATACCTGCTTGATGATCAAGGTTCAATGAAGCAGGCACTTTTATGTGGGAGACAACAGTATGCATTTGTCAAATCTTTAAGAGGCCAATTTGGCTTTCAAGGTCATTTCCTTCTAAAAATCCATCCAAGAAAAATAATTCAAAATACATAAAAAAGATATATGTATGCAAATACTTGTATGTTTCTTTATCATCCTAATAGTCTTATGATTTTTACATTTCATAATATCACTTTAAAATTTGGAAATAAAATGGTCAAAGGGTACAAACTTCTAGTTATAAGATGAGTAAGTTCTGGGGATGTAATGTACAGTATAGTGACTATAGTAAACAATACTTACTGTATGTTTGAAAGTTGTTAAGAGAATAAATCTTAAATGTTCTTAACTCACACAAACAAAAAATATATATAACTATATGACGGATATATTAACTAACCTTACTATGGTAATCATTTTGCAGTATGTACATATATCAAACCATCACCTTGTACACCTCTTAAATTCACATAATGTTACATGTCAATTACATCTCAATAAAGCTGGAAATTTTTAAATAAAGTATTTAAAGTATTTAATAAATAAATAAATAAAGTATTTAAAGCACAAACTGTTAGAAATATAAAAAGAAAATGGTAAATTCATAAACATATTCTGAAAATTTAGAGTTCTTTCAGAAATTAACAGATCAAGTAGATAAAAATAAAGAATATGGCAGGTATGGATATTTTACTAAGCTTGATCTAATATATAGAATTTTTTCTCAATCATTCATTCAGAATTATGCTTAAAGTTATTTAGGAAATCAACCATCAATCAAAAGCTCAATACATTCCAAAAAACATAAGTACAGTTCATATTTTTAGACCACAGGGCAATAAAATTACAAGCAAATGGGGAATCTATCCACTTAAAAAACTAACATTTTAAGAACTCTCAGGGAGTTAAGAAATAAAAATTTAAAATACATTATATTTAGAAATCACTGTATTATAATGAAAAACTTTATAAACACTATCTAAATAACTAATTGGGGCATAAATGGGCAAAATAGAATAGAATATTATGCAGATATCAGGTGAGACTCATGAAAAACATGTTAGGTATAAGAGAAATGTGTATGATGTAAGAATGTTTATAAGCAGGCTGTAAACCTGACTAGGAAATATGATGACAGTGATGGGAAATTTTTAAAAACACTTAAGTATAAAATTGGAACAAAAAAGACAAAAAAAATACAAAACAAATACACCAAAGTGTACATTAAGAATTATTATAGTTTCATATTCACACTATGAGTGATTATTTTTTTCTATATTTTCCAAAATACTTTTAAATGAAAAAAAGAAGGCGAATTTTTTTTTTAGGTTAAATATTGATTGTACACATGTGAAGCAGAGAGATTTAGGCAATTTCTAAAATCGGGAATTCAGTGCAGGGCCCAGGCACCCACTGTACCCCTTGCCCACCTCTCCCACTGCTGTGTCTAATCAGCTCAGGACTTCTGTGAAAAACCAAAATCCATGATTCACAACATCAGAAGAAAAAGGCTGGGCCTAATGACTTGTTAGTGACTGACAGAGGACACGTTTTGACCAAAGGGCTTTGGTTCCAAGGACCACCAAGGCCAGTGCAAGAGCAGAAATGAAATCGGTGACTAGACCAAAGGAACCTCAGAGAGGCCCCGGTTCCTGTAACCTACCCGCTCAGTGCTCCGAGGCTTTTCCTTCTGCCAGGCCCGCCCCAGCCCACACCGCGCGAGGCTGGACCCGCTACCCGAATCTTTCTCTTCACAGAGACCACTGCGTCCTGCGCAGGAGTCCAGGAGCTGGACACTGCTCCTGCCCTCAGAACCTCCCCGAGCCCCCCACCCCCAGCTTCCGTTTCCTGCCGGATGCTTCCCCCTCCTCCCCGGGTCTAGAGCCCCCTGTTGGAGGGGCTGCAGGTCCAAATGAACGATCGAGAGGACCCCGACCCGCGGCCCTTCAGCGCCTCGGCGGAGCCGTCCCCTCCAGGGAACCAGCAGGTAGCAAACAGGTCCGCCCCGGGCGGGGCTCCAGGCGTCCAGGACGGTCCGGTTACCCTTTCTGAACCTGAGTCCGGTCCACCCGGATCTCCAGCCTCAGGATCTCCAGTGGATCCCATTTCATTCTCTGACAAGTGAGGGAAGGCTCAAACAAGAGAATTTCTTTAACTGGGGAATCCTACCCACCATGAAAGCGTTGACATTGTAGCTGTCTCTATGGACATTGCACAGGTGCTTTGGGACTAATTGGTATGTACTGAGGGATTGGAGGAGATTAGGAGTCTGGCCGAAACATCTCCAGGCCCTATCTTGGGCCAAAAATGGCTTTTTTAATTAAAGTCATTTGATTCCCTGTCAACAAGCAAATCCCGCGCTCCATCCTACCCGCCACCCCCACCCCCAACAATCTCCTTAGTCGCCAGAGAAAAGTAGGACTCTAAGGGGCCCTGTAGTAAGACAAGTCAACTCTTGGGAGTCGGGGATCCTGAGAAAGGCAAGGGCGGCAGTCGCAGCCGCAGGCGGGAGGATATGGGGCTAGGTGGGGACGTGAACAGGGCTGGCACCGGGTGGCCATGCTTCAGTTTTGCTTGGCGTCCGGCGCGGACTGAATGCTGTCTGATTCCCTCCCGGACCCCGACCAGACCCAAACTGGAGCTACGTCGCCACCTGCTGGACGGATAGGCGCTTTTATTTTATTCAGGGCGGGCACCGCGGGGCGTTGTAGGCAGTGTTCTGGGCAGCTATTCCCGGCTCATTCAGGGCCTCCTGAGTTACTTGCAAAATGCTCGTCCTTCTCCCTGGGTCTCCGTTTTGCTTCCTCTATTAAATAAATGTGTCGAACCGGAGCTTCTCTGAATTTACTTTCAAGTCCGGATTCTAGATCCCACGGCCCTGTCCTACCCACTACGGGACCTCAGTCAACTGCTGCACACTGAGCTCTGTGCCCTACGGGCGCCGTTGCATAAGGCCAGGCCCGGGCCACTGTCTCCTGGGGTAAGAGAGGAAATGTGCTGGTTGTTGATGGGGAGCTTGCTATACGCAGAAAAATAACTTCCACTGAGACATGTTGGGAGGGACTCAGGCCTTGGAATAACCAGGGTGGATATTTTAGATCTCTGCCAAGGCTGGCCCAGAGCATGGTACAGAATGAGCAAGTGAGCAGGGGAAGGAGTGTAAGCTCCTTATACTGGCTGCTGTGAACTGGCCCCCACTTCTCCCCCAGTATCAACTCAGCCTCAAAGGGGCCTGCTTGGTGCTCCCTCCCCAAACACACTAGGCTGCTTCTGGCCATCGTGCCTTGGCAGCAATGCCTGCCTGCCCCTGGCTCCCCACTCCTACTCCACCAGACCTGCTTTTTTGCCTCTTTTAAGACTGAGTTCAGGCACAGTGGCCCTAGTGGCCCTGCTCGCCCTCCCCCTCCACCCCCGGAGTAGCGGCCTGCGCTGGGCTCCTTCTGTGTCTGCCCTCACTTCACCCACCACATCCTGGCACCCCCATCGTGGGTGGTATCACGTGTTCCCCATCTGTCCCCATTGCTGGCACCTGCGGAGCTGGAATCAGTGCCCAGGGCAGCAGCAGGCCATGAAATAGGACACCAACTGCAAACCCTATCGGCACCGCAGCGCCATGTACGAGCTCTTGAGGGGTATGGAAACACCTTGTCTACAGTCCAAGTAAGAAACTAACTATGGGGATAGGAGAGATCCTGTTTCATGGCTCCACCTCTGGACACAGGTAGAAACATTCCAGATGAACAGTGTATGTCGGTGTCTGAGGTATAGAGGAAGCAGCTCATTTCTCCCCTTTGCTAAATGGAAAAGGTGAAAACCATCCTGAGAAATCCTTTAATCTCCTTCCTTCCACCCCCACCCAAAGAGAGAGAGGGAGGAGGAACTGGAGGACTAGCCAAGGAGGAAGCAGGTGGGGGGCAGGACTTGGCTTCTCTGTCTTCTTTTCTTTCCTTCCCAAGCACTGCCTTACCTGCCTTCCTCCCTCCAGGGCCACACCTCCCCACCTCCTCTCCCGAAAGAAGAAAACTCCTGTAAGTGGGTCACTGTGCTACAGTAGGAGTTGGAGCCTTTTTAGCCTCCCTCAGGTTTGGGTGGTTAACTGGTGGAAACAATTGCCCTCCCCTCTTGCAGTGTTTCCATTGTTGCATCCTCTAGCTTCCACAGCTCACCCCACAGGCCCCCGGAAGAGAACCAAGATGCGCTCAGATCCCATCGGAAAGTTGCATGGGGGTGGGGGGGTGGGGGTGAGGCCTCCCACCAGCAAGGCGACAGTTTATAAAACGTGAGAGTGAAAAGCTTTATGCTTGAATTGAGGTTACTTCATGGACCCTCAGCCAGGGCCTACTAAAGAATGAACCATTTTATACAAAAAGAAAAGTTTCCACTGACTTTAAAATTTCTATTTTGGGGTAAACTGTTTCAAGGCACCATGTGCTCGCTCTCTCTTGCTCTTGCTCTCTCTCTCTCTCTCTCTCTCTCTCTCAAAAGACAAAAGAAATTAGTCTTTTGACAGGTTTATTTCATTTTGTCTGGCAGTGTTTTTTTGCCAGAGCCTAATTATCAATACAATAGGACTCAGCATGGCCCATGAACAAAAAGAGCTGAAGGCTCATTTAACTGTTGAAATTGGTAGTACAGTTTTTGGAAAGAAACCAGGTTGTCTAAGCACCAACCCAATTTGTATTTTAAGTGATGTGAGTTCTGGAAGGCAGGGACAGTACGCTGTGTGGGGGGAAGTTACATTGTTGACACCCAGCAGAGCAGTGGGCTAAGAGTGCAAACAGGCAATTTGCAGAAGAGGCAAGCTGACTGGCCAGCACATGACAAGATGTTCATTCTCAACCTCAATCATAGAGATGCAAGTTTAAACAACGAGATACCAACTCACACATGTCAGATTGGCAGAATTGAAAAGACTGAAAAAAACCAAGAGTTATAAACCAGGTGAGTAAATAGAAACTAATGTGAGTACGAACTGGTACCACCACTTTGGACAGAAAGTTGTAAAATAACTACAGGGTTGAAGAGAAGCATATGCTTTGGGTCAGTCATTTTTTTCAAGGTCAGCATCGTCTTTCAGTCATTGCTCTTCGAAGTCGATGCCCTCCAGAAAATCTTACACATGGACTCTAGGCAGTGTGTATAAGAATGTTCTCTGTAGCGTTTGTTTACAACAACAAAAACTGAAGCAGCCTAACGGCCCATCAACAGAGGAATGAAGAGATGAACAGTGGCAGTTGGGATTAAATCTTACTGCTCTTGTATCACCCCTCCCCCAAGATATGAGATTATGATGTACTCCTACATTCACTAAAATAAAATTTTACTGTGGTAAAGTACACATATTTACCATCTGAACCATTTTTAATTGTACAATTAAGTGGTAGTAAGTACATTCACATTATTGAGCAATCCATCTCTAGAATTCTTTATCTTTCAAAACAAACTCTATACCCATTAGACAATAACTCCCCATCTCCCCAACCCCTGGCCCCTGGCAACCACCAATCTATTATACTTTCTGTCTCTACGATTTTGACTCTACATACCTTATGGAAGTAGAACCACACACGATTTGTCTTTTTATGACTGGTTTATTTCACATAGCATAAAGTCCTCAAGGTTCATTCATGTTGTAGTATGTGTCAAAATTCTCTTACTTTTTAAGGATGTGTAATATTCCATTTAATGGATAGACCACCTTTTGATTATTCATTCATTTAGCCATCAGTGGGCATCTGGGTAGCTTGCGTGTTTTAACTATTGTAAATAATGCTGCTATGAATGCGGGTGTGCTCCTTCATTCAGTTTTAAGTTGACATCAGACACTTTTCATTATAAATAGTTGTAAAACATAATTTCTAATGTATTGTAAAGAATGATATTTTAAAATAAAATATATCACTCTATTTGTTTCTAATAGAGTATAAATAAATATCAATTTTATTTCAACCATCACCCATTTTAAAAATACAAAAACAGGAGTTCCCTGATGGTGTAGTGGCTTGGGGCTTCAGTGTTGGCGCTGTCGGCGCTGTGGCCTGGGTTTGATTCCCAGTCAGGGAGCTACCCACATACAAAAAAAAAAACAAAAAACAAAAAACAAATTCTTCTTTAACTTCTGGAAATTTTTGCTCATTCTTTTTTCTTCTTGAACTTAAGAATTCTATCCCACTTCCTTCATAAAAGTTTATTCTAATGTAATAAGTTCATATGCTTAAAGACTTTTTATTGATTATTCTCTGCCAAAAAAGTAAGTTGAAATTTTAGTTTCCTATAACCATAAATTTCTAACGTTAAAATTTATTTAGATTCACTATCATTACAACTATTAATAGTGCACAGTTGTTCAAAAATAACATAAATAAATTATGAATCTTGAAAATTAATTATTAGACATAAAAAGAAACCTTTGGAGATATTGTACTATAGTTAAATAAGATGCTATTCACAGCCAGGGAACTACCCCCACCCCAAAAAAATAAATAAAATAAAATAAATAAGATGCTATTGTTGGGGGAAACTGGGTGAAAGCAATTCAGGATCTTTTTGTACTATTCTTATAACTTCAATGTTAATCTACAATTATCTCAAAATAAGAAGTTTCATTTAAAAGTAACTTTGAGGAGAAACTCAGCTCTTAGTTGGATAGGTCCAATTAGTTAATGAATCCATAGGATAATGTTACTCATTGCTAGAATGACACAATTTCTTCCTCTCTCTGTCCCACCCAAGCTTTGACTGAGTGTCCCTGAAACATAATTCAAACATTGTCCCAGCTTCCTATGGCATCCGAGGATGCCTTCCTCTCTTCATTTTTGATGTCTTGTGGTTCACTCTGGTATGCTCAGAGATGAATATATTTTTACCTATTCTATTTGAATCACTGAAAGCACTTGTGTCTTTAATTGTGGAAAATCTTCAGCCATGGTCTCTTCCAGTATCTCTTCTCGCAGTCCCTGTATGCTCCTCTTTCTGAAATCCTATCATATATTTCACAGGGCTGAACATTTCACATTCCACATCCCCACAGATTTTCAAACTGCTTCTGTCCTTACTATTTCTGTGTTTATCTCCCTGCTTTATTTTACACTGTCCGCAAATCCCTCAATGCCTGCTACCACTTCACTAATTATCGCTTCAACTATGTCCAATCTAGCGTATATCCTAGTTTATAGCTAAAGTTTTCATTTCCAGTATGATCAGTATTTATCACTATTCGGTTGTTCTCGTTTAATTGCTGCATTTTCTACATGTTCTTATTCTCTATATTTTAAACTCTTTTCAAACTGTCACATAATTTGCATCTCTTCTGGAGTGAATTCACATCCCAATTTCAGTTAAATATCCCTGTATATACTTTGAATGCATCTCCATTCTCTCCTTCCTCCCTCTTCTTTTTCTTTCAGCCATACCATGACTACGTGTTAAAGCATGGTATCGGCACCATCTTGACCACTCTCACCTGATATTAGTCTCTCTACCTCCTCTGGTTTGCTCCACCTTGCTTTTGCTTTCATTTTGCGTTTACCAAACACATGTTTCTTAAAGACCAAGTGTGTGCCATGCTCTCTGTTGAGTACTACAGTATAAACATGAGCAAGACTAGGTCTCTTTCTCAAGGATGTACCCGGTCATCAAGCTGGATGAGCAAACCAACCATTACTGTACAGAATCAATGCTCCAGACCAGGGATGCCCAAGGTCTAGGTGACACTGAGAAGGATGTGGGAGGGGGCAAGCAGCTGAGCCCCATAGACAGGAGCTGGGTCTTGAGGAGGAGGAGTTAACTAAGCAGAGCCAAGGACATCCCAGGCTGAGGGAATAGCATGCTCAGCGGCACTGAGGTAGAAAGGAGCAAGGACCCTTTCAAAAACGGAGAGATAGCAAGCCTAGGACATGTGAAAAAGGCAAGCAGGAAAAGGTGGAGATGCGGTTGCAGAGCTGAGTGTGCAGGGCCTCGGGCAACATTTGGGACTAGCTGATGTTCTCCTAGGAATGGAGTGAAGCCCTTGCAAATTGAAGCAGGGGTTGACGGGACAAGGTTTTCACAGGGAGACCATTGCAAAAGTTCAGGCAAGAGATGACAGCAGCCTAAATGAACTTGGAGGTCCCAGGGTAGAGGCAAGTGAGAGGGGCAGAAGTGAGGTAGAAGCGACAGGTAGATACTTGTGATTGAGACAAAGCAAGGCCTGATAACTCTAGACCCAGATAACCTAACTCCTTAGGCCGAGGGAGACAGCAGACAACTTCCACAGCCATGGTTCCAGATTGACCCTGAGTCAGCATCTTAGGAATTGTGGCCCTGCCCAGTTGTGTGTCCTGAATATGTCTTTAATTTGTGTAAATTAAAATTATTCTATTTCCATGTTTTATGAACAAACACCTTGAAGAAAACAAAGATCTGTTTAAATTCAGCATAGAAACTGATTGCTTTCTTACCCTATATCTCTCTGGACGTCTATTTTTAAGGACATCCAGAGGGTTGCTGGCAGAGTACAGTTGTTCTCATTTTTTCACACCATCCCGAGGGAGTGCTGCATTGTGGGAGGTGGGAGCTTACCTGAAGGTGAGGCGCAGGCCCCATTCTGTACACCTGGCCCTAGAGCAAGCAAGCATCCCCAGAACTTTCGCAACTGCATCTGCTTTCCTGCCTGCTACAGAGCGGATGTCGTTGTGGTTACATTGAGAATCCACCACGTTCTGTGAAAAATATCATTGGGGTCACAAAGCCTCCTTGGTGGGTTTGACATGTTGTCTTGGCATCCCCCTCACCCTCCATCGTGCTCTGTACAAAGGGGCTGCCACTCCCATGGCTGATACTTTTCTTAGCCACGAGGCTGGAAGGCCTCCAAGCCAGCCGCAGCTCACTTCCAGGAGACTGAGATGGAACTAGTCTGTTTTCAAGCACTGGAGTCCAAAATCTGATCATCATCATACTCAGGGGCATAGTTCCCAAGATCCAAACATCTGCAGGTTGACTCTGGCTTTCATAGCTGTCCATCCTCTTTACCACCCTCCTGATCGCATCCTTTGGCCAGCAGGGCCATTGGCACTACTTGCAGTCAGAACGGAGATGAAGCAAAAAGTGAAGCTGTATTTAATAGGAGGATTGCCATGCCAGTGGCCTGTCTGGGCTCGGCTGGTACCTTCACTTATGTGAGTTAAGGCATAGAGTGTTTCTACACAACCAGGAATACACACACACACACACACACACACACACACACACACACACCCCAATATGCCAGGGGATTCCTGCTATGTACCTCATTCCTAACCATCATTGCAAAGGGTTCCTTCCCTCAACCTCACTCATCATACTGGGGCAAGTCCTCAATGATACATATACAACAGACTTTCCACTAACCAGGACTCAAGCAACCAGCAAGATCTCAAATTTTGCTGGTTGCTTGAGAATGCCAGTTGCTTGAGTTCCAGTTAACAGAGAGTCTACTTACATGTATCCAACATCTACCAATCCCCCTGGGAGCCGGTTAACTGAGAGCCAACTGTACATTGTATCTACTACAGCTTTGCTAGTAATACAAAACCTGAGACACTGCTTAAATGAAAATGCACCCATTTAGAAGAATGGGATAGCTCCTCCTGTGCCGACATGAAAAGCTCTCCTTCTAGTGTTAGATAAGAAAGGTAAGTTGCAAAAAATGTCTACGTAGTACGGCTGCATGTGTCTACGCTGGTGTATAAACATTGTTTGTGCACAAATAACACCTGAGGGACACACTCAACCGCAACAGTGGTTTTCTCTGGGGAATGGATGAGGAGAAGACAAGCTGAGACAGAGAACTTTCCCTGTATGCTTTCTTGTCTTGTCTGAGGTTTTTCAATAATAGGTAGTTCTTGTAAGTCAAAAGACACTTAAAAAACAGTTCTAGATATAAAATGGTCAACATTCCATGTTAGATAAGCAACTTGGATGCCTCGAAAAGGGGTGGGAGAGAATGGAAATCAAAGCAATTTTTTAAAAAGTCCATTCACTACCCAAGTTTGGTTCCCGCAAAAGGAGTGCAGTTCCATAAATACAGCTCAGCCCAAGTTGTGATGTGCCATCCTCAGGGTGTCTGTGACATGGTCCCCACGGGGCAGAAGTCACAGGCAAAGCAGACACAATGAACAGATAATGCCAGGGGCTTGACTGACTCTAGAATCAAGCAGCAGCATGCATCCAAGGTAAGATTCAAAGTGGGAAGACCCAGAAACGCTGAGGAAACGGGAGGAGGGCACCCACTGGATCTGGAAGATTTCAGGACAGCATTAGATGAAAAAGAAGGGGACACGTGTGTGCCAGGGCCAGACTGGGAAAACTTCCTTCACTCAAGCATTCACCCGGGGCTGCACACATCCCCGCCTAGCACCCAGAGCCATGGATACAGAGGAATGAGGTCCAATCCCGCAGCACTAGAGCTGGCCCCAGGGCTTAAGCAAAAACAAGCAAAGGAAACAGCAAAGTCACGCGGAACCCTGAGTTTAGACAACCTCAAGCCCTGCGAGGATGCAGTGGTGGGGTGTAGGGAGCGTGTGAGCCGAAGGCCATGGCAAGGTGAAAGAGCAGGCTTTTTAGCAAGGTGGCTTGCGTGTTTAAGATTCCAGCGGGCACAAGTGTCACAAGGCTGCTTTGACCTCCGGAAGCGGCGGCGGGGTGGGGGTGGGGGACAGCTATGGCACAGATTTCCCTGTTCCTGCCCTTTTGACCTGCCCTGTTGCTTGCCCTATACAACAAACAGGAGGCTGTCAGACTGGGCCTCTGTGTCTCCATCTGAGCTCAGAGGACCACCTGGTCCCAGCTTGGCTTTCTATCATGTCTGTGTCTGTGTGTGTTTCTTAATTCCCTGTCGCCTCCGCTCAGGTTCCCCTTTTCCCCCTCACAGGTCACAGCCATGGGGGACTTGAGAAGAGAGGCCAGGGGACGCCAGCACCCCAAAAATAAAAGGCTCTAAGCCAAGCCAGGGGTAAGCATCCACCCGGTCCTGCAGGTCATGGGAGGTGGCAGGAGTGACACTATCAGCTCCCTTCATGAAAGTAATGCTCACAGCCAGTGGAGGGCTGTCAGGCTATGTGGCAAAGGTCTAGCCACTGGGAGGGAGAAAGCCCCAAAGGCTGTGGTCAGCAGGGGACCACCAGCCCCACACAAGGCTGAGGTGGTGACCGCCTCATGGAAGTCTCCTAAGCGGGAAGGGAGAAGGTCCTTCCTCGGTCAACACAGGGCCCCAGAAGTGGGCAAGCCACCGAACGCCGCCTCCTTCTCAGCCCTCAGTACCGACGTGGCAGACAACAGCCCTCGGTAGCAATGCCAGAGACGCTTGTTGGGTGAGGGCAAAGGAAGTGGACCCTCCTCTCCGCTTTCCTACTGGCTCTCACCCTCACGTCTTGAAATCGCTAATCTCTCTTTATCCTCTGTCACCCCCACAGGCGTGCCCCTTGCAAGGGCCCTTTCCTTAGTCCTCAAGCCTGCCGTTCCCAACAGCCGCCGGCAAGACTGCCTCGACGTCTCCCATTCACCGGCCCCAGCTCTCTCACTGGGCTGGAAGGTGACAACCGCAAAAAGGAGGGCGACACTCTCCTCGGCTGGGCTTCGGATGACATCACATCCTCCCAACGCGAAATCGGCCTCGGCGGCCGTCGGAAGGGCGCGACTTGCCTGCTCGGTGTTCCACGGGCTCCTGCGCGCCTCCACGCGCGTCCGAGGCGGGAGGCGAGCCGTGGGAGCGCGCTATGGCCCTGCCAGCGACCTGGCTGCTGCTGCCGCTGGCCCTGCTGCTCTGTGAGTTGGCGACCCTCGCGGGGAGGAGCGGGCGGAGCGGGCGGGGGGCGCGGGGCGCGCGGCTCAGCCTCTCCGCTTGCCCCCCTCGCAGACACTCCCACGGCCCTCGGGTCCAGCGCGTTTCGGATGTGGCCGCGGGAAGCGCAGAAGCAGCTGGGCGAGGAGGTGAAGCTGCGGTGCGAGGTGCTGCTGTCCAGCTCGGCGTCGGGCTGCTCCTGGCTCTATCAGCCCCCCGGGCCGGCCGCCAGCCCCGTCTTCCTGATGTACATCTCCAAATCCCGGAGTAAGAAGGCGGAGGGGCTGGACCACAGCCGGTTCTCGGGCCAGAGGATGCAGGACACCGTCTACAGCCTCACCCTGCACGACTTCCGAGAGCATGAGCAAGGCTACTATTTCTGCTCGGTCCTGAGCAACTCCGTGATGTACTTCAGCCCCTTCGTGCCCGTCTTCCTGCCAGGTTCGGGCGCCGAGGGCGCGGGTCCTCTCGGCGTGGGCTTTGGGACTCACTTCCGAACCTGTTCTTCACGGAGACGGCCGGCTTGGCGGCTCCGTGGACACCGCTCCCGGTTCACAGATGCGGAGCCTGAGGCTGGGTGCTCCCGGGGAGGGACTAAAGATGGCGTTTCGCGTCTGGCCCACGTGGGCTCGCGTTCTGGGGCCTGGGTGGTCCCGAACCCCGCACTGTAACTCTCTGAGCCTCCGCTGGCTCGTCAGTGAAATGCAGACATGAACCCAAGCCCACAAGAAAGCGCCCCACAAGGGCTGAGTCCTGGGGAGAGGGGAGCGGGCTCCTGCGCTCCAGCCGGAGGCGCCGGGTGCGCTTCGCAGACCCCGCCGCCCGCCACGAAGGGGTCACCGCAGAGCCAGGGGGAGGGCCGCGCCCCTAGGGCAGATGCGTGCGGACCGGGGTGGGAGGGGGGAGGGTTCCCGGCCCGCTACCCAGCCGGGCTCTCAACCGCGCTCCGTTGCTCCTACAGCGAAGCCCCCCACGACGTCCCCGCCGCGACCACCCACGCGGGCGCCCACCAACGCGTCGCAGCCGCTGTCTTCGCGCCCGGAGACGTGCCGGCCAGTGTCAGGCAGCGCAGGTGAGGCAGGTGCAGGGTCCGAAGTCGGGGGCAGGCCGGGGGCGGTGCAGACCGCGGGGAGAGCCCTCTCAGGGCCACTCCTAATCCTGGAGGCAGAGCCAGGAGCTCACCGAGTGGACCCGGAACCGGGAGACGCGTCCGGGCTGTCCCGGTGGGGTGGAAGATCCGGGCCGGCTCCTAAATGTCCGTGTCTTCGGTGTCGTCAGTGGACACGGGCGGGCTGCCCTTCAACTGTGTCATCTACATCTGGGCGCCTCTGGCTGGGATCTGCGCGGTCCTTCTCTTGTCTCTGGTCATCACCGTCATCTGCAACCACAGTAAGTCCGAGACAGAACCGCGGCGGGAAGCGCTCCAAGCAGCCCTTGCGGGGAGGTGGGGTTCAGATTTCTGGAACTCCGAGATGCGGGGCAGGGCCCGGCACAGCCCCTTTCTTCCTGGAGGCAGGACGAGGGAAAGCCCCTCCCCCACCCTTTTCCACTCTCAGGGAAGATTTTTGGAAGCCAGAGCCCTATCCATGCCCGAGCGGCAACCGCGGATGGAGAGGTCAGTGAGCTCACAGGTTACTTACTACAAACGCCCGCGGGGCAGGGGCCTCTGGGGCCCTGGGAGCGGTGCCCACCACGGCTGGGTCAAAACCGCCACAGGTTGAGGTTTGTCTTTGACCCCTCCCCACGAACCCACTATCTGGCTGTGGGGCCCACGCAGATGACTGTTACTAATCTATGTTCACCCACATCTGTATTTGCAGTGGTTTTGTTTTTTTTTAATTGATGTGAAAAGGGATGGAAAAGACTCCCTCCTCTGGGCTCTCAAAAGTTATAATCCTAAAGCAGCAAGAAAAGGGAAGGAGAAACCGTACTTGGGGGACTATTGGTGGTGGGGGTCAGTCACTTTACCGGTTTTTCTTTATCCAGGGAACCGAAGACGCGTTTGCAAATGTCCCAGGTGAGTCTCTTGTAGGGCCTGCTACCCACCCTGGGCGGTCCTGGACTCAGGTCCTAGCTGCCCAAGCAGCAGATGATGGAAACCTTTCCCAGAGAGAGGCCCAGGGCTGTGGAGTCCTGGGGACAGGAAGTCAGCATGGTGACTGAGCAGAGAGAGGCAGAAGGCTGGCACCTGGAGAGCATGGAGGCTCAGGTTGGGGTGATGGGGGAGCAGTGTGACTTCAGTAAATCTGCCTCTTATTTGGCCTAGTACCAAAAACCCCATCGGAAGGGTTCCTCTACTTAACCCTAGCTTCTCAAAAGACCTGAGGTCTCTTTATCTGGATGATTCCAACTAAGTTTTATTTTCTTAAGAAAACTCTTTCTACTTACTTAATCTAGTTGGGGTTTTGCTGTTGTTACATGTTTTGTTTCGTTTTGTTGAAAGAGAGAGAGTCACCTGAACTTAATTAATAATGGCCTTGGTTCCTAATTTCCCCGTGCCAATGCAGGGCTTTGATTTGCTGCCCAGGACTGGAGTGGAAGAGGGGGAACCAGAGGCAGGGACAGTTCGCTATTTGGCAGCTCCAATGACTAACTACCCCATCCAATTCCAGCCCAGAATCATTCTGAAATGAGCAGGAAAAAAATCAAAAACCAAAACCAGTCCCTCAGTCTCCTCTCTCCTTGCCGAGCCCAACCCAGCCCTGTGCTGACATCTAACAAGCACACACCACAGCCCCGCACTGTGACGGGGTTACACTCAAGCTCTCTCTTGTCCTCACAGCAGCCCCATGCAGTAGACACCATGGTCCCATCTGTCTCACAGACCCGCCAGCTCAGAGATCAGTAAGCTTAGCCACAGTGACAGAGACATGATTACACTCAGATTAGCAACAAAAATAGCCACCATCTGATGAAAGCCTACAGTGTCCCTGGTACTTGCTATATATATATATATATATTTTTTTTTTTTTTTTTAATATATATACAGTAGATTCTCCATTAACCGGCACCCATGGGGATTGGTAGGTGTCAGATAAATGTAAGTAGACTTTTCAACTGGCACCCATGCCGGATAAATGGAGTAGTATTTCTTCTATTTTTTTTCGCTGATTGCCTGAGTGTGCTGGTTACTTGAGTTTACATTAACGGAGAGTCTACTGTACTTGTATGTTTTAAAATATATAAGTATATAAATATATTTAGATATTTTTTAATTCCAAGGTTCATAACAACCTTTAAAGTATTGCTGTGGCCACTATTTTAAGATGGGGAAACGTGCTTAGGACATGTAGTGACTGGTTCAATGCCAGCAAGTAGCGGAGCCTCAGCTTCTGCCCAAAGCTCAGGCTCCTTCCTGGAGTTGGAGGCTAAGGGAGGAGAGGGTTAAGATCACCAATTATAGCCACCAGTTCCTTTCAGGAGATGAAAACATTTCAAATTTTATATCTGGGGTTTGCATTTTACACTTCTTGATATTTCTCTACAGGAATCCAAGTTTAACATTTACACATTATTATTTTTAACAATGAAAATGTAATGAATTTCCAATGCATATATTATAGGGGATACACCAAAAAGATAAAGACTCTTTGGATTTTTAGCAATTTCAATACTGGGGAGTGCAGTTAGAAGTTTTTGGAGGAAAATCACCCTTGATCTCCATCTTTTTTGAAAATGCTCATTTTGAGATGAATAACAGAATAAAACTCTGCCCTGAAATACAAAGCTTTGGAGATTAAACATATCTGAGGAATCACCGTACCTGAGCTAACACACTCAGTGATGAGGGAGGGCAGTGTAGCTTCAATAGAAAAGTTTTGGAGGCCGGCGTGTGTAGACATGACACTCGGGACAAATTAGCCCACTTAGGAGGTGCTAGCCCAGTACCGAATTAGCATACATTTTTTAGCGTGACATCAAATTTGAGTTGCTTTTGGATAAAAGGGTGGTGGTCTGCTCACACCCTCCCCTACTCTGTGACCTTCCTGGGGTCTGACAGTCAGGTCAGCTGATGACTTCAGCTATCAGCCTCCTTCTCTCACTCCCGTGGGGACCTCGACTAAGGCTCCAAGAAGTCGTCTAACTAGAGTCGGATCCTGGCTCCATCACCCTAGTTATGTGACCTTGGGCACGTTCTCCTACTTGCCCAGTCCCTATCCCTCAGGTTGCTGCGAGGATTAAACAAGATGGCAGAAGGTAGGTACTGGGCAGGCTGCTGAGGTCATTCAGCCAGTCCCGTGCTGGTGCCGCAAGGACAAGTCCTTGGACCTTTAAAAGGCAGGGAGGGTGGGGCAGGTAGACATGAATGAGTGGTACACTGCATTGCCAGGGCTCCTGCTGCAATGGCGGTTGCCTCTCTTTCAGGCCCTTGGTCAGACCCGGAGGCAAATCCAGCCCTTCAGAGAGATACGTCTGACATGGCGACGGGCCCTGCGAGACAGTCACTACAGGACTCCAAACTGAAAGCTCTTCTTACAAGGACAGCAACAGCCTTTCCCTTTTGCTATTTTCAGCCTTTCTTATGCATTCTCATTATTTTCATGGGTAGGGGGAAGGGTTACTTTTTCTTTATGCCTTTAATTGGCACAAAACTCTGTAATGTCTACGGTATGCCATTGTTCACATGTATGGGGGGAAAAGGCAGGCTGTGTTCTCAGACCAGGCCGTTAGAGCTGACGGGAGCCTCATGACCTCTTGCTTGGTCCAAACCTCTCTTCCACCCATTTTACAAAGGAGGAGGCTAAAGTCCAAAGATGTGGAGAAGCTGATCAGAGTCGCAGCAAGCCTGGGGCTCTTCCTCCATGTCATTCAGGACTCGCTTCCGGAGGCCTCTGTCTTGGTGTGGGGTTCTGTGCCTCAAACCGCAAGGCAACAAGTCATTTCTTGAGCACCTGTGATAGACCCATTCCTGCACCCGGAACTGTGAGAAGGTAATGAAATAAGAACTTCTGCCTTTCACAGAGTTCTATAATATAGTTGAACAAGATCAGACTCATTTATTATAATCAAGCATGAAATTGGATAGACAGTAGAAATTCCTCAAATAAAGTAGGTGAGACAAACTGAATCCTGGAAAATGAGTAACTCAATCTCTCAAGAAAATCTCTGTGAGATCTCTAAGTGGGGGCAAAAGTACTCCTCCACCCCTTCCCTGCAGAGGGACCCATGAAAGAGGAGAAGCCACTCCTTTACAAAATGATTTGAACATCAGTAAAGTACTCCTCCACCCCTTCCCTGCAGAGGGACCCATGAAAGAGGAGAAGCCACTCCTTTACAAAATGATTTGAACATCAGTAAAGTTGAATGGAGGTCCCCTTGAATCTTTAAACTTGAGAGAGCTGAACACGCTCCCAGGATCATGGATGACATTTTAGTTTGTAAAGGCAAAATTGTTGGAGAGCTGCCAGCACCACCCCTGGCCTCCCCTCAGCCAGCAGTTGTGAGGTGGTGGCAGAAGAACACTGTCGTGTTGAGGAGACTAATTGCCTAAATGCTGTCCTGCACACACATTTCCCCCCTTATGTACAAGAAATGTGTGCTCACTGGAAGAAAGAACTTAAACAGATAAGGAAATAAGAATCACCCATAATTCTTTACTTCAGGTATAATCCATTGTTAATATTATAGTATACATTCTTCCTGATTATTTTCTATGCGTATATATATATATAGATATATATATCTACATCTATATAGATATAGATATCTATATAGATATAGATATATATATCTATATATATATATATATAGAGAGAGAGAGCTTCCTTTTTTAAAAATTGCACCATGTTTTTTATAAATGCCTTTAATAAACATTTGTGACATACTTTTTAATGGCAAAATAAAACATTCCACTTCTGGTTGTGCCATCATTTATTTAACTATTACTCAGCATTTAATTGTTTCCCATTTTTCACTACTATAAAACTGCTAAAACTCTGCATGCATCTTTATTTCTTTAAGATAAATACTCAAAGGTAAAATTATTGGGTCTGTCCCTACTTTCACCTTAGATTCCCCATTTTCACATCAATTAAAACAGATGAGCCTCTTCTTGCATCATGGCCTTCTCTCCTGTTTTTTTGTTTGTTTGTTTGTTTGTTTTTGGTTGTTTTTTTTTTGTTTGTTTTGTTTTTTTTGTAACACATGAGCTAATACTCCCATACAACTAAATCACAAAGTCTTTATTCTTGTCGTTAGGGTGAAATATACATACCGAAAAAAAGTATGACTCATTAGTGTACAATTCCAAGACACCATTCAGTGAACACAGCCAGCACCAGGTCAAAGATAGAACTTTTTCTGCCCTCCAGAAACTGCCTTCCACAACCTTAAGTTTTAAAACCCAGAAAGCACGAGGAAAAGGTATCCTGGGTGTGAAAAAGAAGTGAAAGCTGAAAAACTCCTGATAAGAGAACAATTCTGCGATGTCCTAAATGACGTGCAGCAGGTGGATGAGGGAGAGAGACGAGAGTCATCACTCAGTCAGTAGCCAGGCGCCAACTAACAAAACACCTGCTCACATTCCTGAATGTGTGTTCCAGCTTTGGGTCAACTTCCAGATGGCTATCTAAACAGGAGGAGCAGGCCACTAGATGCCACTTGCATCCTGCTTACGCACGGACTTTTTGGACTGCTGCCTGCCATCAATCCATCGTAAATATTTCTTCCTTACAGACTGTGCACCTTTCCTAGAACTGCACCCACTTCCTCTTCCCTTATCTGTATCCAATGTAAATTCTTTTAAAGCAACTTTTACCTTTATCCCCCAGACTTAATGTATAAAAGAGCCCGTCAACTCCGCGACTGTGAACTGGTCTTCCCCATTGAGTCCTGCTGCTGGCGGCTCAGACTGCGTGCCCCAGGACCTGGTCCCTTTTTTGTCTAGCATGTGGCTCAATGAACCCTTTCTTTCAGAAAAGCTTTCAACTGTGAAAGTTTTTAACACTTCCTGTGAGACCAAGTCTTGCTCTTGTCCCCTCCTCCTTGAATCTATCCAGCTGACCAGAAGCAGGGGACATTCCCAGAGACTGAGGCCTCGTGTGAAATCAGGGCCTGAGCTCTGGGCTGCCTGTGGGTTCCCTGCAAAGGGTGAGGAGGAACATCTGCACCAGGCACTCCCCTCCTCACAGGGGAAGCTAGTGAGGATGGCTGTGCAGTGCCAATGCCCAAGAATCCAGGCCAGGACAAAGACAGGAAGAGGGCATTCCCATCACACGCATTTCCTCTCCAACCTGCAGCTCAGGCCGTGAGCAGCTGGGAGCCACACTGCCAGGGCTTCCAAGACAGTAAAGGACTGATTTTTTTTCTCCATACCCCCTAAAAAAGGGTTTCACTTACCATAAATAAAAATGGTAAATAATTTGGAGTTTAGAAATACCAACATAGGAAAAAGTATTCATTAGATTGGCCTTCAGGATCAGGGAGAAACTAGAAAACCAATCTGCAGGCCATGAGGCCTAAAGCACGCTAAAGGTGGGCTGTGAATTTGGGCTGGGGGCTTGCTGGTGAGCACAGACATTCCACCCATTTGTCCTACACATGCAGAGGAAGCACCGAATGGTTCAAAGCTGGCAGCCTGTGGTCCAACAGGAATATTTCCCTTACCTATCTCTAGCCTCAAACATTGGTTGTACATACGTTGCAATGTGGAAGATGCCCACAACACATTTCTGGGCCCTGAAAAACAGGAAATAGAGTAATAACTTCTATTATGTGGTAAACTAGTATTAGCTGGTTGAAATCCAGCCTCAATGTCGTTCATTTAACATTCATTTAATGAAAACATATCCTATTTGTGAAAGAGATAAAACAGATAAATTAGTCATTTCTTTCTCCAGCTGTTAAACTGCTTGAGAGCCCACCCTATGCTTGGAAATTCCCTTCAACCAATGGGTCGAGAATCGGTCTCTTTCTACCAGAAAATGGCTTCCCCACTATCCTGCCCTCGGCCTGTGTGCAAATCTTTCCCTGCACACAATTTTATCACCACCTGGGTGGGCACCACTAAACCTGCTCCTGAAAGCAGGTGTGAGCAATGTTTGTCCACCAAAGGGAACTAAATGGGGCTGTGATCCTCATATGTAATGTCTTATGTTTTATTGATTTAATAAAATAATAGCTACCAGTTATTTAGCACTCACCATGGGCGAAGGATCTCAATTAGGCCTTGTCAAAATTACGAGGTAGGAACTATTATCATTCTACTTTACAGGTGAGAAAACTAAGGCACAGGAAGTGTCAATCACTTGCCCAAGATCATACAACTAGAATCTGGTGGGATCAGGATTTGCACTCAGGTCTAACCCTGTCAAACAAAGAACATCCAGCCCAAGAAGAAAATCTTCCACGAGTTTATTTGATCCAAACAGATGACAAATAGCAGGAAACAAAATTCCAGTGGACTGAGAATACTCTGGAGAATGGCAGTTTTGCAGCTTATTCTATACATTAGAGCCAAGGTTAAGGAGGGTTACATAAAATCCATTGGTGGTAAATTAGGGAGGTGGGAGAAAGCAAAGCAGAGAAATCTCTGGGGTTGGATAAACAGCAAAATGAAGAGACACATACTTCTTTGACATTGGTGGGTACAAGGTAGTTAACATTTATTGTATATAGAGATGGTATGTGGGCAACAAGACAACAATGTGGTCTTGTGCTCTGGTGGTGGGTATGCCCTGAGGGGTACGGAAAAGAAAATTACGCTGACATTCCAAATGTTGTCTGAGGGGCACAAAGACAACAGACATTTTCAAAGGTAAAGACTGACCTTTGTCAAGAAAGCTACAAGGCTAAGATGTGACTACCCATCATGACCTTCTTTTAATTAGGAATGTTTATGTTCAGATCACCCTGTGTAGTTACTTTGGTCTCTGGGTTTGTAAGTCCTGCTATGACATCCCCTGAGCTTGTCAGGTTTAGTATATGTTCTCTTTTCCCTCCATAATCCCACAACCGAAACTCTATATTGCTTTCAATATAGCTTTGCTATATTGAGCATTTTATAGTCTGTTTTTAATTTTTTTAATTGGGTGAATAAAACATTTTAAAATCCTCTAAAAATCTATTAAGCACCTCAAAACCAAAGATGCTTTTTACCTATACAGCCCAAGATAGAAAGCAAAGGTCACCACCTGCTATGAAATGAAATAAATGGGAAAGATTATGTTCTAGGGCAGCAGGAGAGCAGGGGTCCTGTCTGAGGTTAAGCCAAGGCTCCTGGTCCTAACATGAATACTACCAGCACCTAAGATATGCAGCTGGAGATATATCAGCAAGCTAACTCTATTTGTTTAATATCTCAGGGTAAGTGAAAGGATGCATAACTGCTGGTGCTGGTGGCTTAATTTCATTATGTGAATGAAATGTCATCAATTTCCTGGCTGAGATGCACAGTTACATGTGGCAGAGATTGCAAGTTGCTTTCCTATCATTCATTCATCTCCTCTTCCTTACTAACAGAATCCTCATTTTATGACAGGTGGCAATGTGCTCAGTAAAAAACTACATTTCCCAGACTGCCTTGCAGCTAAGTGTGGCTATTAAATCACTGGGTGGAGCTTCCAGGAAAGACCCTTCAAAGGGGTTACCGTTAACTCAATTGAAAACTTATTCTTTTCCCACTCCCTACTCCTTCCGGCCTGGAACAGTTAGAATTAGATGGAGGTGAAAGTGAGACCACATGTTAAGGCTGTGGAACAGAAAGATGAGAATGTGGGTCTTTGATGGCATGAAGCCTCCATACAAACCCTAGACTGCCTACTCCACATACATGCTGAACTGGTACACACCAGCAAAGACGAAGGCCCTCAGCCCAAATTTCCTGAACCATCTCTCAATGCTTTCATGACAATTTAATAATTTCCTGTAAAATTCCTCTTTAGGGCTGATGCTTAATTATCTAAAATAACTAGCAACAAACCTCAAATACATTTCTAATCTGTTTAGAAGGGGAAAAGCTCTCGAAATTAGACTCAATTGCTGCATTTTCGCTTTAGAGGGGAAATGACACCAAAGTCCTTTAGTTGAATGACAGCACCTGCACAGCTGAATGCAGTCTTCAACTGGAGTAAAAACACCAATCCTGATGGAAAACTGGCAAAACACCTCACAACTCACCTAGTGTAGACCAATAGGAGTAAGGAGAAGATGGTGAAGTAGAGCACCCTCCTAGGTAACAGAAACAGGAAAATATTTTAAAAGACTAGCGCAACGAAGTCCATCACTTAAGAGACAAGAACACCTTACTTAATGCTTCTGTGATTTACATAGGGTTCTGTTAAGTTACACTGGCTATGACAGAAACATTAACTTTCTGTATTTTCTTCATTCACCTCTCACTTTCAGATTATTTTAATCTTCACTGAGAGTAAAGGCCAAGTCTCTGTTATTCAGCACTCTATTCCCAGGACCTACACTGCTCAACAAATACTAGCACTCACCTTGACTGCCTACTGTACTGGGCTCCCTGGCTCTAACTTCATTCCCTCCCCAACCAACTTTCTGCCCACTGCAGCCAGAGTGGGCCTTAAAAACACACAACCTATTGCATCTCTCCTTTTTCTTCCCTCCCATCATTCTCCAGTAGTTAGGTCACTGGTGGAATTAACCTAACTACAGGGTCTTGGTGCTCTACTCTTCTGTTATCCACCAACAATCCATGAACTCCAGCAGGCCAAGGACCCTATTTTCCTTCTCAGAGCCTGGCACTTAAAAACTCCCATTAAATCACTGAAGGTGCCATAGCAGTGTTACTTTCTATACTTTATACACATCTGTTATTTAAGAATTATATTGCACAAGCCAATATTTACCATGAAGCACTTTGCCCTTATTCTAAGTTGGAAGCATAGCTAAGAAAGCTCAAGGATCCCTGACAGACAGCTCTTATACAGACAGTACTTCCAATATTTAGATATATTTGCTAGCATAGAAGTTTCACAGGAACTTAAGAAAACACCCACTGTAAGAAAAGATTTTTTTGACATTTTTTGGGGAAAAAAATGCATATAAGGATTAAAGTTTTGTTAAACTTTATGTGTATAAAGGGTTGTAATATTCATTTCTTACTAGGTGCCAGAAAAAAAGAAAAGCATGTCCTCAGGGAAGTGACATTTGTTTGTTGGGATGTTTACCAAGCTTCTCTACCAAGGAACGGGGGTGGGATGGGGTGGTGACCAGATTACTATTTTGTCTAAGGTGCATTTTCAGTATTTGCCATTAAAAAATTCCAATATTTTACATCTCGGGTGCGCATTCTTCCCCATTTTGGCGGGATCGGGGGGGGGGGAATGCATATTGTAATGCTGCAAATATAGGGTCCAGCAGAAGTAACACCCAAAATGTCATATGGTATGCTTGAGTGTGATCTTATATTATAGAACTATATACTTACAATTTTGTAATAAAAGCTCTGGTATAGATTACCAGCTCATAAAAAAGGGGGTGTTATTTGTGCCAGGCCTGGTGAAAGTTTCTCAAGTACCTAGATGCTTAAAAGAAATCCACTGATTTTTAAAATAACTGCATTAAAACAGAGTTCAAAGCACACTAAATTTAATTTTTCTTGATGACTCAGGACTGAGTCATCAAGAAAAGAGAAAAATGTACTCATCATGTTCAGTTCACATGATCCTGACCCCCGCGTTTAAGAAGGAGGATCCAGAGATAATGTTTCCTCACGAACATGTAGATTCTGATTCAGAAGGTCGGGGCTGAGGCTCAAGATCCAGCAATTCTCACAAGTTCTCAGCGGGAGCCAATACTGCTAACAGACTATACTTTGAGTCCCAGAAAGCCCCCATGGTGCTGGGATAGGTGGTGCGATCCTTGCCTTGGCCTGCCAGGATTTGTCTATACCATCTAGACCAGTAGCTCCAACTCTGCCTGGGTGGTACCCACAAAGGTTCTCATAGGTAAGAAACCTTCTAAAACCTCCAATGAGTTTATGAGAAGCACAGGTAGATTTTTGTCTATTACCTGAGCTTGTCAATGAGTGGAAGAGACAACCCGGCCGTGGTTCCTCCCCGGCAATGCTGAGTGTTGGGGCCCCGATCCACCAGCAGCCTGGGCAGAGCTGTTTGGGGGCTCCTCTTCCCAGCCTCGTCTATCACTCTGGTCAGAGTCCTGGCCATCCACGGGTGGGTGTTAGCAAAAACACTAAGGCAACCACCTACTTAAGAGACTGGGGACTGTGCCCAGCCACTTTCTCTCCTCACACCGCTAGTGAAACAAACAGGATGAGATGGTGAAAAAGATCTTTTCTTAAATTCTTTGCATTTAGCAATGTTCTCTCCTCCAAACTGGCACCTCCATACTCCCTCCCTCACACCTCTGTCACATTTATACAGACTGGTTCCACAAAACTTTTTAAATGTGCATTTCTTTAATTTTTAAAAATATACACGGGAGAAGCCATGTGTTTGACATAGGAATACACACATTAACAAAGCATTTCTTAGTTTCCCAAAACGCTAATATATCAAAACTTTTTTTAAAGTTAAAATGAAATCCCTGAAACTACTGGATATTCTAGACTTTTTCCAAAAATCAAATGAACAGAGAATATGATATGGTTTGTGTTAAATAAGGTTTATTGTTAGCTTTATTGCCTATAGACTATAATATGCAACTTTATTGTGCCTTTGCAAACAGGATACATTTCTTAAAAAACTGATCAAAATCTTCCATACATATAGCTCTATATAATAGATTACAGTGCAACACTATTCTTGTTACATAATTATAGAAATGCTATAGAACCCAAGAGCACAGGGTAAGCAAAAGAAATACAATCCTGAGCCATCTGAACAAGATGATTTGATGAATCCTTTTAGTGTAAGTTTAGAGAAAACGAGGAGGAGGGGGGAAAAAAACATGCACACTGCAGTAATGAGCAAAATACATTAAATACCTGTTCCTTGCTAGACACAGGTGGGGGCCGTAAGGGTGAATTTCAGTGACATGCACACTCACTCACACTCCCATTTTTTGTCTCCTTCCCTCCCATCCCCAATACATTCACTCCCACATCTTCCCAAAAGAAAAGATCAGGCACTAAATCCTAGTGAACCTCACATCTGCTTTGTTGGACAATGTTAAGTGATTGCTAAAGTAAGAGTATTATAGGTCCTCATCCATAACATGAAACAAAGCGTGTGCTATATATAAGTCAATTTCAGCTTCTTTTGCCTCTTTGGAAGTAAACGAAGTGTATACTTACTACAGTTTAAAACTGTAGAGGAAAATGTCTTGAAAACAAAACTTTTCTCTCCTATGTCGTGAAGTAACATCAACAGTGGAAAACTTGCCCTAAGACTAGATGCCTCACCTGCTACTAAAATACATTTGTCATATTTTTGGTATCTATTCAATTATAGTTGAATAAACAGTCCATGAAGTTTGTACCTGCTTATGGTAAACACTATGGTAACACATAAAACCCGGCACAGCTGGACAGGCGTAAGAAGTACCGAAGGTATGTGTCCCTTGCTAACATTCCCTCAAGACCTCAGCGTTCTAGTGTTACCGAAGATCATGTACGGAGAGTTAAGTAAGGAAAGGTATTTGGTTTGTGTCTTCACTTTACATATCCCAGTGATGAAATTAACCAAACTATGACTCCCTTTCCTTCCCTGAAAATAACCTGAGTCTTCTGACTAAGCAGACTGACCAGCTTGACGGCAGTCCACTTAACCAGAGGTTGAGCTGGACACCAGAGGGCTCATGTCTACCAGCAGCTTCTCTTGTGCGGATAACCAAGAGTTCTTGGTTTCTGCAGTATCTACTGTCCCCAAGGCTGAAATCACTGAGGTGGAAATTACTCACAGCATAAAGACTGAACGTAAACTGCAGAACCTGTGGCACTACCTGGAGAGAAAAAAAGGATCCTCATTCCCCACAGCATTTGGTGTGGGTTTTAAGTGTCTCTGTATACATCAGCTGCTACGGAAAAAATCAAAACAAAAGATTTACTTCATAACTTTCTTATTTTCAATTAAATGCGTATACACCCACAAAATACTTACACACCTTATGAATATGAGGTGGCTTTTTTCTTCAAAAGTTTTAAAATCAAGAGGCACCAATACCCGTTCATTTATCCATTAGAAGTTTCATAGAATCACTACTAAGACAACAGAAATGGCATCTCTGATGATCGCACAAAGGAGAAAAAATTGAAAACATGATCTTAGCCACTGGGTTTTGGACTGTACTTGAGAGCACAGATGCTCTGGCTAAATCAGAATCTAAGGATCTAGTACGGTTTTATTGGTTTAGCACAGTCCAGTGATAAATAGAAGTGGTTCCTAAAGAAAGCGAAGAAACCACTCTGAAACTGGTTCCAAAGTACATTATTTCAAGTCTGACTGTGAAAAACCCTGGCTCTGGGCACAGCATGACAGAGAACACCCTCCTGACTGCGGACACTGCCTCAGTGATGATATATATGGTCCTGACACAATGAGTGAAGGTGTTTCTAGAGCAGGGAGGACAGCAAGTTGTCTTTCAGTATCTTTGGTTAAGGTCTGGCCTCTTCAAATCCACATTTAGTCACCGATGAATTTTAAGTGTATCCATTTAGTTAAACATCATGACACATAATTTTCATGTTAAATTGTCAGATCAAGTGTTTCAAACTTTGGGCCCTAAACCTGCCCAGCAGTACCACAAGGACCTTGCACAGGAAACCGTAAAATCAAATGCTTCAGTTAAAACGTTCCTTTTAAAGTTTCATGAGTTAAACAGAAAACTGTTAACAGGATTCCCAACACTGGGAGAGGGACAAAGCAGAGCTCTGACTTTTGTCCTTGAAAGTGGCCTGAGACAACTAACTACGTGAGTCACTGGCCACCACAAATATTTACCACCAGCCTCTAGAGCAATGTCTATACTGTTCAAACCTTACATGGAGCCTAAGTGCTGTGTAGGTGTTTGAGGTGAAAGGTGAGAATAAATTGTGAATAAAGCTAAATCTGGCCTAGTGAGAAAAAGTTAAAAAAAAAAAAAAAAAAAGACACTCTGGGTTTCAATTCAAAGGACAAAAATATGCTTTACACCATCCTGGACCACAGTACTGTCTTGAATTCTCTGCTTTCTCTTTTGAAATCCAAGGAGCCTCTCTGCTTTCTGCCTTCACTGCTTTAGTAGAGAGAAGGGGAACTTCAGAGACGGTTCCAACAGGAAAACAGAAACATGGGGCACAAGTCACAATGAGGTCGGACAAAGCAAGCACTCTGAGCAGGCTAACCTTGATTCCCCACTACCCTACACAGCACACAGTAGCCCTCAACATAAGCCTGACCACATACAGCAGTCAAGCAGGGCTTTCTGCAGTAACCTTTCACCTTACAAACAACCCCCAGCTCTCCCAGGTAAGGATTTCAAGATAAGCCATCCAGGCCCACATGACTGCAAATGCTGCCACTTTCCAATTAACTTAGCACCAAATCTGTTCTCTCCCCCGCCCCCGCCCCCAAACTAAGTCAATCTGTAGTTTAAAATGTGAAGTGTCATGGTGCTCTGTGATTCTGGGTTTTCTTCTTTTTTTCATTTTCTCATGAAAGTCTTCCTATATTGATGTTCAGTTCCATGTCAGATGAAATAAAGTTGCAAAATATTTGGTGATTTCCATATAACAGTCTTCTCATAATGAAGTAACTTAACAGGTTTAAGTCAGAATAATGTCCACAGAAGTCTTTTCCATGTAGTTCATCGTACAGAGAAAGACTCATACACATGGCTATTTCTGAATAGTGCATTATTAAATGAAAACACCTCACAAGAGAAAAGATCATTCATTATGTATATCCATTAGAATAATATATACAGATTCACAGTCAATGAGATGATACACGCTGTAGGAGAGGCATTGAACAGTATACTATTCAAACACAAAAACAGCAATAAACATAGTCTGCACTACAGAAAATTAGCTAAGTTCTAACTTTAAGGATTTAAAGTAATGAGTCTGGTAACTGCATTTTCGGACTAGAACATGCTTCTTCCCTTCCAAATACACAATGTTTGATGCTGGTGCACATATAGACACACACACACACACAACACTGTGTCTGCAATGATATACAAATGCAATAGACAGCCAAGTCCTGAAGGCAAATTTCAGAGAACAGGGCTACCAAGACCAAGAGAGCAAATACCAACTTAAAAACACTTCTAACTTCAGAATTTCATTTTATTGAACACACTTTTAAAATAAGCACCTCTTGGCAGTAAAAGCAAAGAAACAATAGTACTCCTTCCACTGTGTTCTGGTGGAACACTTTTCACACCAACCTGCTAAATTCATGATGGAATTTTAAAGAGGCAGCCAGGCTACCAGCAGAACTCAAATGCAGGTCTGCTGACTTCTCAGTGAGAGCTGGAGCAGAGAAAAACATCAAAAAGCAAATTTGGAATCTATCACAGCTTTCTTCCTTAAGCAAAGAAAAAAATGCAAATTAGTTTTATAACCACAATTCAGTTTTATGAACTTTTTCTGAAGAGTTTTCATTTAATTATGTGTACATAACAGAAAATAAAACTTTTTCACAAACATTCTCAAAGCTTACAATTATCAAGTAAATGACAAAAGTAAAAGCAGTAGAACTACTACTCAACACATGGCAGGGAGGTCAAATTCTGTTTCTGCTCTTAAAGAGTAAAAAAATCACCATATAATTAAGTACAAAAACCTGCACTGAATGACGACTGCTGGTGTATTTACTTGATCAGAAACGAAGACCAAGAATATAATAAAGCCCTATGGTAATATTCATCTGGAGCACTCCCTCAGTGTGTGTGCACTAAAATGTTGGCAAAGTTTCTGGAGCATTAGCTTATATAAACACGGGAGTTCTTGGTTAGCTGCATTAAATGGAACATTCTCTTCTGAAATGCACCCACGATTCAGTTTCACTTACAAATCACAAACTAAAATTTCTTCAGAAAAATATCTGTTTGGCATCTCCTGGACTTTGTTCCATTGGACAATATGGACATTTTAATCTAAAGATGAGGGGAAAAATGAACCAAGGAACAGGATCAGTAATGAGCATTCAATTTCATCTAACAATTATACACAAACAGACTTACAAACAAACACATATATCTGTAATTTTGAGGGTTGAATGTGCTTTCCCTTAATATAACAGCCATGCTTTGAGGGATCACAAATACAGACAGACCCTAAACTGAAAGGCCCCTCTGTAGTTGAAATCAGTAAAAATTGTTTTGTAAACAAAACAACTGTTCTGAAAACTATGGGTCTCAGAAGTAAATCCAGTTTTTCTTCTGTAAGGTTTAAGCTGCACCTGTCTCCAAATCTATTGTCACACAATTTACTCAAGTGCAGCAAGTCTGATGCCAGCTGCTGAGCCCACCAGGCATGGAGCTTACCAAGAACAGCCAACATGCCAGGGAGTGGGGCACACAAGACCAGCATGGCTGCATGGTCTGGGAAAGGCATAAACACCTCCGTCACATGCTAAGGCCTCCTCTTAAAGGAAAGACTTCACCATAATGGCTCATAAAGACTTTACCAAAATGAACTCCAGTGAGAAATTTTCAAGCTATTATACAAGCAAGAAATAGGCTTTGGGGGCTTTTGTTTTTAAGTTGGGCTCATAATGTATAAAAATTATAAATCCATATATCCTTTGAATTAGCAATTTCAATTCTATAAGTTTACATATTACATAGAGATAAGGTAATTTACTTTATAGTAAGAAAAGTTAAATGCTCATCAATAAGGAACTGGTTCAATGATCATTATTTCCATACTGTAGAATACTCTGCAGCTTTAAAAAGAGACTGAGGCTCTTTCTGTAGTATATAAAAGATCTCTAAGCTATACCACTAACTGCTACATGATACAACATAACATGGCATGTAGCACTTAGTGATACAGCTTGGAGGTCTTTTACATGCTACAAATCTTTTATATGCCCATATAAAAAAGGCAGGGGACAAGATTGTACTGCCTATCCAAAAGACTTAAAGATCATGCTTACAAACTTAATCACCAGAACCATAAACAAATTTAAAAGACTGACAAAAGATTAGAAACCACCAAGCCAAATGAATAGTCATAATATCTATTTATTTCTAAATTCTAGCGACATTTACTTATTTTATCCTCATTACTTCTTATCCTTTCACTACAAAAGAAAAATTTTTACTAACATTTAAAAAATCAGACACTTACTTGCTACCATTAAACATTTTATTCAGGGCATCTCTTGATATAATATGACCACAGACCAATTTCATGGGTGGATTGTTATCTGTTGTTTGCTGACGAAGAATGGGACAGGCAAATATTGAGTGATACCAGCACTTTTTACCAAGGTCCACTTCGATCTGTTAAAAAGAAGTGAAAAGGCTCAAGTTTTATTTCAGAACACCATCACGTTAGTATTCGTTGTGCAGCAAGGAACATTTACCAGATCTACTCATCTGAATGCATCTTTTTACAGCAGTCTTCTAACTCAAGAAGGACAGGCTTAGAGATTCAAGCATTACTTCATAATTCTAAAGTAACCTTCAAAATTATTTAAAACACTCCTTTAAACAAAATTCTGATGTCTGAGAGTTAAGAGTCAAAAGCAAAGTAATGCTCTAGAAGTCAAACACTCTTGAAAATTCATCAGAATATACGTAACAGCAAAACACATGAGTAATCCTGACTACTTTGCAGCACACTTAGCTAAGTGATAAAATTCAGTGTAATAGTTCCTTCAAAGGCAAACTAAACATGGTTTATGTCTCTGTGAGCTTCAGATCTGAGTTTCCCATGTTTTGTGTGTGATGGTCCAGGAAACCACCTGAAACAAGGGCGTTAAGCTAAAGTTCAGCAGGATCTTCCACAAGCTGTATATCAGAGCTCATGGCACTTATATCAATTATTTCTCTCTGCAGTGAACAAAAGAAACAAGCTATGAAAACACCTAGCACAGCACTTGGCATGACAGAGGCTCCACAAATGCCAGTTGTGTTTTCATTCCTTCCAAATCTAAAATGGCTACCAATATAAAAGTACATTGCCCAGACTCTTCCAATGAAGTTGACAGAGTGTTAATGGAATAATTCTGAGAAAAAAAATGGCCAGATCATCATTTCCAACTGCTTTATTACCCTGACACACAGGCTTTTGGTGAATTCAGAGTTCAGTATGCTCTGTTCTAGTGCACAAGTGTGAGAGATGTTTACAATGTAACTGGGATACTGCCAGACTCTTGCAGGCACCTGCCTCAGCAAAGCAAGCGAAGGCTCAAGTTCTCTTCACACTGGCGCAAATAAGCAGCAGCCAAGCAGGGGTGCTGCCTGTGTCCTGACCACACTCTGGACTGGGGATGCACCTGTGCTTTGAATCAAACCAGATCTCTGAGGAGAAGCTGGGGCAACCAACAGACAGTTACCAGCCAGCCGGAAGAACAAGGTAACTACAGATAAACCTGTGCAGAAAAGCCAAAAGCAAAAAGACTCCAGCCCTTTAGGGTCTGTGATAAAACCACGCTGTCGTGTCTATTGTCAGAGGCCTGGTGGAAACACACCTACAAAGACCTTTGTCACTAAGCAGCAAAACCTGAGTGCCTACTAATGTGTATTATTCTAAGCATCCCCACGTTATCTCTAGCCTTTATTAGCCCCAAAAGAGAAAGTCTCCATTCTAGAGATAGACAAACTACTCTGTTTAAAATCACGGCCTACTCCACGACAGCAGTGAACACACGGCACTGGAGGGCCACTGATGACTGCAGGTGTCACAAGGATGACCTTTATTTTAATAGCTATGTACTTATTTTAATTGGTATTAGAAAAATATAACCAATGCAAACCCATGGTCTCATAAACATCAATGCTTAAGACAAAACTAAATCCAATCAAATTGACTTGCTGCTTTTATGTCTTTAAGAAATCGTAGCATGAGTAGTTTGTCAACTGAATTGCAGAACACACTTCATGCTACAGTGCATGCCTCCCTCCCGATTTGTTTTCCTTTATTAGCTTTCATGACCACTCTATGTCAAAAATTTCAGAAAACTCCTCCAGTTGCCTCCAAAACGTACTTGCTCCCCATTTCCATTATTTAATCATGTCACCATTTATACAAAAGAAGTCCTATACAAATGGCTACAATAATGATCCCCAGTTAAAAGGCAAGACTGGAATCGTAAGCCCTTAACATCCATGTTCTTTCAATGACAGGAAAGGTAAATAACCAATAGAATATGGAACTCACAGGTAATTCATCTTTCTGGTTCCAGACTCCAGTGCACTGCCTCTGCTCAATCACAGCTTTAATGTTAATTAAAGCTGGCAGCGCCACACAACCTGCTGAGAAACTGGGAGAGCAGAAGAGGCAAGGTCAGTGCCAGGCCAGTGTCAGCTTGGTCCCAGAAACAGCAATTCCTCCAGACTCCGTATGCAGAGGGCCCTGGCCATTGGACAGGACACAGAGCCCTCTGCTCTGCTAAATTCTCTCTTCTCTCTCTCCTCTCTTCTCTCTCTCTCTCTCTCTCTCTCTCTCTCTCACACACACACACACACACACACACACAGGTTTTAATTTTTATAAAACCACCAGATTTAATGGGATCTGCCTATCAGTCATTAATGACATTCTGAAACATTTTCTTACCCAGATTCAGCCCTGTCCAGGGCACAAATATTGAGATCTAGAAGTGCTAGAGGTCAACACTCAGCTGAAGAAAGCCACCTGACCAGGGTCACATATGCTTAATGCTCCACATGGATACAAAAGTCCAGCCCTACTGTTCCAATGTGGGACAACTACACAGGCCCATCTTAGCTGCAGAGCTCCTCACGGATGGGCTGAGGACTTTGGTGAGACTGTGTCACATTCCAACTTTTCCTCTGCCTAACCCTGCTGCTTTCATTCTCCCACAGAAGTTAATCCCAATAAATTCGTTCATGTCCATCTTCATCCATGTCAGAGTCTGTTCCCCACAGAACCTGACCTGCAGCTTGGCCATGCATTATAGCTAACTGCATGAGTCTAAGCTCCATGGAATGCCCTATGGAATGCAGGCTGTACCTTATTCATCTTTGTATCCCACACATTGCCTGGCACACACCAGGGAATCAAAACACTTGACAAATTAAATGAAAGAAGAGCTTAAAAAAGTTATTTTCTTAAAAGTTTCTTAAACTTTTTGGTTTCAGGACCCCTTTAACATGCTTAAATGTTAAGGATATCAAGAGCATTATTCATTATTCATTATATTAGGTATTAAAACCAAGACTTTTAAAAATGCTGATTCATTTAAAAATAATAAAATATTATGTTATCATAAATGACACTCTTACCAAAAACCCATATTGTCCAACCACAAATAACTTTGTGAGAAGAGTGGCATTGCTTTGCATTTTTACAAATCTCTTTAATAGAAAACAGCTGAATTCTTAAATATTCCTCTGCATTCAATCTGTTTTATGTGAACTTCCTATTCCGTGACACAGAATGTTAAAAAGATGTGTACTCAAAGGTAAAGGTTTAATACAACTATTCATTTTTAAAGTTTTGTCAAGCACATTCTTGAGTAAAACTAGTATGTCTTAAACTACAAGCGTGTGGTGATGAGGTATACAGTGGATTTTGGGACCACTCCACTGATCCTCTAAGGCTCAAACAGTTTAACCCACCATTGTTTCTGCACCACCTGGGCAAATGTCAATCCAGTAGGAAAGGCTCTCAGAAGCACAGACTATGCTCTGAGAACTGCCATTCCAAAACCGAGTCACTGTCAATTGTGACAATCGCTCGAAATACCAACTGCACTCTTCTTCAGAAAAATGAATGTTCTCTTGGCTTTAAACATCAAGTACTAGACAACAACTTAAGAACTGACCAATGTATATTTCACTATTATACAGAACGCATTTCCATACCTAACACTGAGAGGTGACTCCACAGAGAGCCCCAGGAGGGCACAGGCATCACGTGTAAAGATGTCACAGATGTCAGCCCACTGGTTGGCATCAAGTAGGTGAACATATGGTGAGTTCTCAATCCCTTGTCTCAGGTACACGAGGCTTCCCATCAAAATCTGAATGTCTAAACAAAAGCAGCAGCAACTTGGAGGTGTGAATGACTATACCTGACATAGAGCTGGCTTGCAGATAATAGGCTGAGAAAGGCAAAAATCCCCCCAACTGACACAGCCTAAAATATTAACAATTCTTTTAAAATTCTGATCCTTTAGTGTGGTTTCTCCCTTCACCCTAAATTAAGGAAACAGCATAGAGAAAAGGGGTAAGAAAAGGGAAGCACTAAATACTAAATTTGCAGTGATTTTATTCCTATTCCAGCACCATATAATTACCATTATCGAGAAGTAATAATGATGTTACAAATGTGGCCATCACATACCCTTGCCTCTAAAACCAGCCAGTACTCCCACACTGGCACTTGGCATTCACTGCTGCCACCTTGGTGCACCCTGAAATACTTTGTTGAGGCAATAACGGTAGCAGGGGACAGGAGATCGGGAGGAACAAGTGCTTACTTCACTTTTCCTCATGTCTCCTCTTAGTTTAATATGGAATCCCCAAAAATGCAATGTCTCTGACTTTTCACTTCCGAATCTTTAATGTTTTACTTTGTTCTTGATCCAGTCAGAGCTTTTTCTGTTAAGTGATTATCATCTACAATTGTTCCAGTTTATTGCAAATATATATTAGATCTACTTAAGATAAACTTAAATTGCAGTGGTGGCTACAGGCCTATTCCGAACATTAAAACATATGACTACAGACTCACCTTTTTGATGATTTAGGGCAAATGGCTGAAAATTTTTAGCATACTGCAATGCTTCTCGTTGATTTGTAGTTCCACCCATTAACAAGCTAATAAAATATAGTCTGTGTAGCTTAAACTCCAAAGAGCTGTTTTGGGCTATAAGCATTTCTCGGTTTGATACTGCCCACCTAAAGAAAAAGCAAAAGAGATTTTAAAATAACAATTAAGAGCATAGCCAAGGTATGTTAGAAATTATTTGAAACCTAGTAACATGAGAAAAGGGTTTGCTCTGCCACCTTGTGGGAAGTCAATGGTAACTTCACTCCTTGGAACCAGAGACTTGTAAAGAAAAGTAGTAAATATAACTACTACACCTAAAGAGGCTTTTCAGCCAGCAAACCAAATGCAAAAAGTATTGTTAGATGACAAATATTTAGTAAGATTTTACACTAAGGCCAAGATTGACTCTGATGAGTGCATGACAGATTGTAACAATACAAGGCCACATTTTGAAACAGGTGTCAGCCATGAGATCCACTATAGCATGGGCTATGACAATCAAAACAGGACACCAACTTTTAAAGAGTAGCACCAGGGGCTAAAAACAACCAGGATACCCAGTGAAAGGTACCTAACTGCAGTTCAGATGACAGTGATTTTTAAAACGGTCTATGTGTCCTGTGTTCCCAGTTTTCTATAATAAACACATTACTTTTATACTTAAGGTAATAAAATTTTAAGCTAATACAAAAGTAAACAAAATTTCTTAGCTTCCTGTTTTCATCAAAAAGCTAACAGAGTTAACGGCAAACTACATTTCCTAAAAGTAAGTGAAGCTTTTAGAGCTATAAATGCATGTGCCCCGTTTTTTAACTTGGAGAGACATTTATTTAGACAGTTCCTTAATTTACTACTTGAATTTATTTTTACACATTTTCAAATTGTTATAAACAAGGCTAGAAAATAATCAGAAAAAAACTAGCACTGCTAATTCCTGACCCCCCCCTCCGAAATTTTTAGAAAAGTAAATAGATACCCACTATAAAAAGGAACTTGGGGAAAATGCAAAAAACAAATTCATAGAATACAAGTTTTCATGTGTTTCTTAAAGTCATATTTCTTGTCATTCTATTCTGAAACAATGTACTGTATTCATTTATCTTTTGAATATTGTATTAAGCCTAAATCTCACAAAGCAAGGGATTAGATTAACAATTTCTAAGCTTCTCCCTCCCTGGCAAAATGTCATTTCCTAACCTAAGTATGCTATTTCCCATTTTTAACCCCCAAACATGTAAGCACATTTAAGCACTAAGGTGAAACCCTTGCCTGATAGGACCTCTCCTCCCTCATACCCCCAAGATTGTACCTAGACAACCACATTTATATTTTCTGATCCCAATTAATGGGCCAGATAACCATAGGTTTTAAAGTCACTCTGTGTTGCCTCCTAATAAGTAAGTTTATATATCTTTATTTCCCTTATGGATTACTTCATGATCCTCTATCTTTTGTTGTATAAGTTCTTGATGGGTTGCCTTCCTTGACAATCAGTACATCCACCTTAACTAATCTTTAGAATCTGGGTATAGATTTCACAGCAGCATTCTTATCCATTGGCAGCCTCCACAGATAACATGAGTCAATTCATGATGACTTCTATAATAAAATAATGAAACCATCTTTTATTGGCAGTAAAGTCCTTCAATCTCCTTGTAATTAGTGTTTCCTTTCAATGAGGCAAATAACTTCATCAACATTTTGGACTGAATGTTAGCCAAACTGATGAAAATATTTTTTTTTAAGTTGTTAATCCAAAGTAAAAGCAAATGTACCATAATTTTTAAACCATAAGAAGCTTTCTGTTCCCAGGGCAATTTAAATGATGTTAAAGCAACTCTGCCTTGGCTTTTATGTTCATGAAACTTTTTCAGTATGCTTTGTACCATAGATTTATGCCAGCCTTGGGCTCGTCCTGGCTTCACTTCACTGTCATCATTTTCAAATCTTTCTAATCACATTCAATTCCACTTTCAGCAATTTATCATTGTTGACCAAGTCCCGTTCTTTCATTTATCCATTTCTGTAATATGTCACATGGGTTTATCACTAGGAGATGAGATGCCAGCACAACTAGAGGGGAAATGAGTAACAGATGCACAGTGACCAATCACTGACAGATCTGGAAAGAAGTGATGTGACATGACATGATCATGATGGACATCAGTTATTAATGTAATGATCTGTAAACTAAAGTTGTCAGAAAAGTTTGTATTTTATGCAATTATTTGCAGTTAATATAATATATTGTGATAGCTAAAATTTGAACCGTATTCTTGGGGAACTGGTGTTATTTAAACTGTGGTAAATGAAATTTGGGCATATTGGAATTGTGCAGAGAGAACTGCCAATAGGTTCAACAGAAAAGGCAAATAGGAGAGAAAGAACCCAGGGCTCTCAGAGGCAAGAGGTAACTTTATACAAGGAAGGCTCACAGTGGTACAACAAAGAACCAACAATGTAAAATCTGAGAAAGTTAGCAAGTCAGGGTGTCTATGATTATCATGAATCTTCAAGAATGAGAAAATAGGATTAGTTTTCTCTTTTTCACCAAAATCTCGGCCCCTCTAATCTTCTTTTTTAAGATGAGGGGAGGCTTGGCTGGACAATCAAGGGATTTATGCCAGGAGGGGAAGTTATACAACCACTCGGTCAAAAAAGCAATGCCTGGCCAATAGGACAAATTAAAGGCAATCATCATGTGTATGAAGAATTAAAGGAGTAAAATAGGCCTACTGAAAATAAAATGGAGGTAGAGAAAGGTGCAGGCCAAGAAAAACATGCACATGTAGTCACATAATCTAATCTAGCATCTCATATTACCATCAATAGTGATGTGTCCAGGTGAACTAAAGCTTGTTCCCTCCATGGAATTAGAAGAGTTTCTCCCAGCATAGACGCTAGTTAATTTTTACATAAGTACAAACACAAACTGAGCAGCTAAGAACAGAGTTGAAAAGTTCAAGGCACAGGCTCAACTGGGCCACAATGTCTACAATTTTCCTAATAATCTCTTCATCCACTAACTTTAGATGTTCTTTATTTGAACTTCTAACATGGCTCATCACACAGTCTATTTGCGAAGGTAGTTTCTGGTATCTTAAAGTGGGGGCTGTGTCTTGCTCATCTTGGTACATACCCTACTTTGAATGGGATATATACAGTTTAGTACAGTTTAGCAGAGTCAACTAAACATGGACTTAAATCCAGCTCTGCAGTGTGAATTTGGGCAATCTGTTACTCTAAAAATTGGTTTCCTTACTTAAAATGGGGACACTTCAAAGGGCTGTGGGCATTAAAGGAAAGGACTATTTATTTAAAGCACTGTACACAAAGAGGAACAAAAACAGACATTCAATAATAAGCTACTTAATGATTTTGAATGGACTCTGACCATTCTTCAAAGTCATATTTACAATTAAAAAATAGTATTTAAAAGACAAGTTACTTGGGCACTTCTATGTAGTACTCAGTGCCACTTTCGTTTTCATAGAAGCAAACAAGTGGGAATATGATAATATGCATATACTAGTTAATTCCTTTCAAAAAAAGTTTAAGCTTTCTTAGCTAGAAGTCCATACTGAATACTTGGGTATTTGATTCAGGGAGCAGGAATAGAGATACAAGATAGTCACAGCCTCAATTAACCTGGTAACAACCAAATCCAAAACTTACAAAGCACATGAAACTACAAAATTATAATCAGCACCAAACACTTAAGCCACTGTCTATATAACACTAGAAGACATGACCAGAAAGAGAAAAAAACTAGTTAAGAGATATTAGGTTATGGGGTGCTGTATTCCAGATCATGACATCTCTAGCAGAAAAATTTTAAATTAAAAAAAAATCTACCACCACTATTAAAACCAGCAAGGTAACTAAACAGTCAAATTATAAGTTTACTGTGATTTTTTAGAAGAAATTCTACTCCCAGATCTCGAATATGGGCTATGAGAGTACTGTCAGCTTTGGAACCATTTCTGTTGATAAAAACACTACACATACACACACACACACACATAAAATGACCCAATAAAGTCACCAATGTCACAGTTATCTCTGTTCACTGTCACTGCATCCTCCAGACCTGTTGGGCTGCTTCCATAAATAGACCCCAAACCAACAATACTTAGGAGCAACCCACATCTACACAATTATCCCACAGAAACATTAAGCATTAATTATCCTAATTGTCAGGCCTCTGAAAAGACTTGGACATTGTTAGCTCCATATTTAGAATATCCATATTATTCCAAAAACAATTAAAACAAGATTCATAGCTAGCTGTTTTCCCCAGGAAACTAAATGTCTGAATTAGTCAGTCTGTTTCTCTCTCCTCTCACAAGTTTGCCAGACTACGTTGGTGTCTATTTCTGGTAATATTTAAATATAAATTGCTCTTGCCAATTCCCACAGCACAGTCCACTACAACCTTTCACAACATATTTAAGGGCTCATGAATATATTTTTCTAGTTTCCTTCACAGTTGAGCTATATTTCTTGGGGGTAAAAGCTGAAGTTCAGAGAAATGAGTAACATTTACTTAACTCCACAGGTGTGGATTTGGCTGAACATTATTGGTGAGTAAATCAAATACTTAAGAAATTCAGAGAATGGCAAAAATAACAAAAATCAAAGTTCAGTCAAAAAATTTCATTAAGAACTCTATAACTTTGCTTTAGGGACTAAAAAGGTTAGCTATAATAACATTTCATTTCAGAGATATTTTCAAATGGCAATTTTTCAGATATGAGTTGAGTCCATCCCTGGAACTACTAACATTTTATTCATCTCAGAACTGATGTAAATCTTTGTCCTTCTTAACATGGTATTTAAGAAACCATACAAACTGTAGTATCTACTGAAAAACATCACCCACACTTCCAACTTTTCATGAGGTTCTCAGTAAATATGACATTGTCTTATTTACTACTGGTTTCCTACCACAAAACCAAGAATTTTATAAACCTAAATTAGTAACAGATTGGCATTTTACAAGCACAAAGCAAGTCGTTCCTCTTAGCTCCCCGTCCTGGCCTAGTTTAGCTCCTCCTTCTATTGAATACTTAATCTCAATAGTTTATTTTAATTTCCTTTTTTTTTTTTTTTTTAATGAAGACTCTCAATTTCTCTACAATCTATACTCATGGCTTGCCGAGTCAATTCCTTGGTGAGGATAAGAGATGGCCATGTCTATTCTTCCTGAGGAATACTTACTGCCTTGGAACTTCATATAAACTTTGCCAGCAACAAACATAAAACAGACAACAGAAAATATTTTCGCCCCAAATATTTTTTCCCTTTTGGCCTTTATATTCCATTGTGTTATCTTCTTTTCTATATCTTTTCCATCAGATACTTCTTTCCATTTTCAATTAGTTTCTTTTTAATAGAGTAGCTATTTCTCTACCAGACTTAGTGCATGGACACAGTGAATTCAAAATGTATCCTTCAACTCCTCTCTTCCACTTTTTCAGAATTAAGATCCCCAACAAAATAACAACAACAACAAATCAAAACAAAAACTCAAACTCTGGAGAAACAATCCAACTTATTCAAACCATGATTCCTTTTATCCAATCATACATCAGAGCTTTCTGTCACCTGTGGTTCTATGAAGCTATTAAAAAATGTCTGAATCAGGGAGTTCCCTGGTGGTGTAATGGCTTAGGCTTCGGCACCGTCAACGCTGCACCTGGGTTCGATTCCCAGTCAGGTAACCACCCACATTAAAAAAAAAAAAAAAAAAAAAAAAAAAGTCTGAATCAGCAACTGTCCTACGGAAAACCAAAACTGAGAACTAGAACACAAGACACCAGAAACTCATTGTCACCCACATGAGGTACAATACTCTCTTGTGACGCTAGGCGGCAGCAGCGAGATGATTTTGCCCTACTGTAGCCTAATGTAAGTGTTCTGAGCATGTTTAGGTATGCTACGATGTTCCATAGGTGTATTAAATACATTTTCAACTTAAGATATTTTCAACTTATGGTGGGTTTATTGGGATATAACCCCCATTGAAAAATCAAGGAGTGTCTGTAGCTATCTTTGCTTCTATCTGCCATATAGGGAGGCAGTTCTGTTTGTTCCAAGTTTCTCCTTCATACTATTCTTTTATGGTCTACCTACTGTGAAATAAGCACCATGCTAGGTATCAAGAGGAATTAAGAAAACAGATAAAGTAATGCAGATGAAGAGAAAAGTCTCTACACAAACTCAGAAATATAAAGGCAGGAACAGACTCGGCATGGTCCTGACTAGATCCATTATCTGTAATTACCTGTTCATATGCCACTTCTCTCTGCCATGTCATCATTCTTTTCTGCCCTCTTTCCACTGTCTATTATTATTTGCCATTACTAGCGAACAGTCTACAGACTTCCTTCTCATCTAGACCTTCCATGGCCTCTGTCCATATTCATTCTTTTGGCTGGCCTCTGTCTCAACTGCCTAGGCTGCCTGGAGCGACTGGAATAGCCTCTCACCATACTCCTTGCCCACACAGGTGGTTCTACACTTACGCCCAGCATGTACAAACAGAAGATGTAACAGAACTAAAAGATATTTTCACCCTTGTATTTAACCCAAATCCTCCAAACTGATGTTGTACATTTTTTTAACTTTGCTATGAATTGAGTAGATTGTATTTTCTATACCTTGCTCATAAAAGTTGCTGAGTAAATATGTGCTTGCACCCACCAGTAACAGGCAAGAACTGGAAAAGATTGAGTTGTTGTAACAGAGATTTCTATTAAATTACCACTTCCCAAACTTATGTTCTATAGAGGTCCAATTTTGAGGGTTTTAATAGGTGTTTTGGGGGTGGGGGCCTTGGGAAGGGACAAGGATTCTTTAGTCAAAGTGCATGGGAAACACTGGGTGTTTACAAAGGTAAATGAGTTTCTTTACTGTAGGATTGCTGATGGCCCATGTAATATGCTCAAGTAAATCTCTTAAGAGCAGCGGTTCTCAACCTCTGGGTCGTGACCCCTTTGGGGGTCGAACGACCCTTTCACAGGGGTCACCTAAGATCATCGGAAAACACACATCAGGTATTTACATTATGATTCATAACAGTAGCAAATTACGGTTATGAAGTAGCAATGAAAATAATTTTATGGGGGTCACCACCACATGAGGAGCTGTATTAAAGGGTTGAGGCATTAGGAAGGTTGAGAACCACTGTCTTAGAGAGTATTAAGGAAATACCATGTGAAG
The DNA here is from genome assembly GCA_004026885.1 of Lyroderma lyra. Taxonomy (NCBI): domain Eukaryota; kingdom Metazoa; phylum Chordata; class Mammalia; order Chiroptera; family Megadermatidae; genus Lyroderma; species Lyroderma lyra. Next base: position 31,570 of record PVJL010006715.1, on the reverse strand, counting down.
TGTTTTTCATATAACTTTTTGACTCCATATCTTTTCTCTCATTTTCCATGGAGTATTTTCCTGACCTTATTTCCTCCTCTGCAAAACGCATACTTACTTTATAGGGTTATTATGAGGATTGTAAGTTAATACATGTTAAAATAATGTATGTTAAAATGTCAATACATATAATATGCTTAGAACAATGCTAAGCACATAAGTACTCAAAACCATAATTATCACTACATTCCCCGATGCTGATATTTTAACATTAATATTCCCAAAAAGGGGAATTAGAAAATTTTTACTGTACAAATAATTTTCAGTTACCACCAATTGGATGGAACACGTCCTCCCTTTGCCTGAAAGGCAGTGCTTGAGGCTACAAATAACAGAAAACATTTACAGAAATGATAGATATGGATGATAGAGTTATCACTAAGTAATTTAGGTCTTAAAGAAAAAAAACAAAGTTAAAAGGGTCTTACGAATTTTCTTCATTCCAAAAGGAACAGGCTTTGAGTACTTTGAGTGCTGAGGCAGTCCAAATACTCAGCACAGTCTCTGGCACACAATAAGCACTCAGTAAGTAAAGGTCTGATAAAAAACCTAAGAAATTAATGGATAAATGGATACTACCTACCTTGAATAACTAATGTTATTTCCAAATCACTATAAAACAACTGGGAAACCCATTACATTTTTATTTAGGCTCCCTCACTCTCCTATATGGAATATAAAAATAGAAGAGTGGTTGCCCTACTTTGTTTAAGAGGTATTAAACATATTTGATTAAATTTAATCTTCCAGGCATGTCACAATCTAAATTCCGCTTAAAGATACAACAACAAAAACAAGGGGTTCCCTGGTGGTGTAGTGGCTAGGCTTCAGTGCTCTCAACACCACAGACTGGGTTTGATTCCGAGCCAGGGAATTACTCAAAAACAAACAAACAAACCCAAAAAAACTGAAAAAACAAAAACAAAAACAATAAAAGTACTATGCATCATGCACAATGGTATTAAGTAACAACCATCTTTAAAAATACAGTATACTTACTTACCTATCTACCTCATATTTATCATTTATATAGAAATTTATAATTTATAAATTTACATGGAAATCTATCTCTACTTTTCATCTGGGCTGGTTTTAGAACTCTACAAAATTCCCTAAGAACTGAAAAATAATCAGAAACACAAAACTAAGCTATAAGAATTTAAAAAGTTAGTGGAAGAAAAAAATGTGCATTTTATAAAAATCAACAAGGATCTTCCCAACAATAATTTTTTCTGATAACGCTGATCTCAAATACTGCCAATTTTAAAATACCTAGACTCTAAGGCTATGACCTCACAACAATATCACTGTTTCTATCATCCAGATTTTTCCTTTTATTTTATGAGCTTTTGGTCTTCTCCCCACCCTCCCCCCCCCCCAATAACTCAACTCATTTTCACATTTAAAAATTCTAGAACTGGGGTTAGCAGCTATAGCCAAGGGCCAAATATGGCTTGCTGCCCATTTTGTATGCCAGATGGCCAAGGTGGTTTTTCACATTTTTAAGGACTGTAAAATAAAGCAACTGAACACTTTATGTGGCTTGCAAAGCCTAAAATACTGACTATCTGGCCCTTTACAAAAAGCTTTGCTGTCTCTGCTTATCCAGGATGGTATTTATCTTAGCTTACTCAGTAATTTCAGATAGTTCATATCAATGACAAGTTCACAGTGAATCATTAAATTTTACAGTGGTAATTAGAATAGAACTTCATCATAACAATATTTGCTCTCTTCATACATAACACTTAGTTCCAATAACCAATTAAACTGGTGGGGTATTTTTTAACTAGCACAGAACCTGGCACATTATGGAACTTCGAATATCAAAATCGGCCCGCCTGAAAAACAGTACTTCAGTTATAATTAGTCTAAAGTGATGGTATAGCCTGGATATAGGACACCCTTTCTCTCACGGGAATTCAGACCCAATTACTAAGTGAAGTAAGTTCTAACCATTTCTCATATTACATATCCTCCAGATTCACTTAGCTTAAAAAAAAAATTCTTCTTTGATTTCTATAAAGTCTAGGTGAAATACATATCTCAAAATCTCTAGTGTGTTTTCTAATTAAGTTTTCTTACAGAATTCTCTCAAAGTATTCAAAAGAAAACTCAGTAACTCACTCCAAAGCAGGTCTCAGAACTCTGACTTTTAATGCTTCTAATATTCGATTTAACTCCACAAATGGTTCTTTCTGACTGGGGTCTACAGAAAGACCAGATTCCTGAAAAAAACAGAAAGAACTTTTGTTAGCAGGGTAAAGATATAGTAAAAGCATATTCTAAATTAGATATGGGATAAGCCACCAAAAAAAACAAAAAAAAACAAAAACAAAAACAAAAACAAAAAAAGCTCTGGAATGGCAGGGTTCCCTGCTGGTGTAGTGGCTAGGCTTTGGCATTCTCATTGCTACATCCTGGGCTTGATCCCCGCTCAGGGAATCAACCAAAAAAAAAAAAAAAACCAAACACGACATGGGATAAGCCATTAAAAAAAAAAATTTCTTTTTAACATGCATTTTTATGGCAGAGACCAATGACTGATGCCCCTAGTATCATTCTTCCCCCTTTTCCATCATAGTAGAATCCTCAAATTTTTGCTGGGCACATAACCATATATAATAAAGCTGGGGAAGACTGTAAGATACAAGTTCTGACCAGTGAAATATAAGCATGTATTCCCTGTCCCTTCCTGGAATACCAAACGGTATAGTTAAGAGTTCCTACAGATAACCTAGACCATGAGGACAGGGGACAGCTTAGAAGTAAGTTACAAGAAGCCAAGGTCTCTAAGAGCTTCATGGAGCATAGCTACTATATACGCTGTGGATGACTTATTACCTCATTTCTGTGTAAGAGAAATAAACTTCATTTTTGTTTAAGCCACAGGTATTTTGGGTCTTCAATACTTGTGAACAATCTTAAACCCAAATGACGCAATTTACTTTAGAAAATTTACATGGACACATAACACAATTTCCACGTGGTACAAAGAAAGACCTAAGTTATATCTGTTTAAAATAGAAAAGGTTTAGAGAGGTTTTGTTTACAGACTAGCTTTAAATTATTAAATTCTTATAGTTCTTAAGCAGAAAATGCAATAGCACTTGGTAGTTGAGGACAGAATTTGAAGACACGTGAATTTGGGACTGAATCCTAGTTCCTTTACTAAGAATCTATATGGCCTTAGACAAGTTACTGCTCCAGACCTCAATCCACATTTATAGAATGGGAGCAATAATCTCTATCTCCCAGGATTGCAGTGAGGAATAAAGGGTTGCCTGTGGTAAATACTCAAGACATGGTAGCTGCTACTGTTATGACTCCGTAGTATTTGATAAACTATTCTGAGATCCCTACGCTCCTGTCTAATAAAAATAAAAGACAAATGATGTTCACCTGAAGTAAATTTTAGTTTGAAATTCATTTGACACGCAAAATTCTACAAATTGGGCCAGAACAGAAGAACAAACATAAACCTCTTTGTCTTTTTCTTGTAGTCTGCTATCCTAACATTCCCTATCAAAAGAGGAAATGGGGAAAGTAGAATCATTTCTGACCCCCTGATTGAGGACCCGAGACCAAAGTTACAGGGCAGGAATACGGAAATAATTCAAATAAAACATTCTAGGATTATAATTTTCATCAATTAAAAAAAAAACAAAAAGATTTCCTAGTAAAATGGGGTCAGCCCTGATACTTAAAATAGCTATGGCTAAAAGAAGACTCAAAAACTCCAAGGAGTTCCATTGTTTCTTTTTCACCTTCTCCCAGGTGACACACAGTTACCTGGCAGAGCTCCTCAGCCACATCAAGCATTCCTTGTCGAAAGAAGTGTTCCACCATCACCTCATTGAGAAGTCTCTGGCTGTCTGCCTGCCAGCAGCCATCTATTCCCACACTGCTGATGTCAGAATCAAAATTCTGAAAAAAAAAAAAAAAAAAAAGTAATCCACGAATTGATTAGGATACATCACTTCATATGATTTTTACCCCAACTATAATAACAGAAAGAATGGCCTGTATTTCCCTGAGATAGCCCCAATAAGGACCCAATTCAAATTTATCTGTAGCCTATGAAAGTAAGTAGTTTTTCCACTGCTCCTTTCTAAAACTTGTCACTCTTATTAATTACTGTTGGAAGAGTAAATATTTAGAGACTTTTTACAGGGCATTTTGTAAAATATATAAATTTAATAATGATTTCTGTGAATAAACTGATTTCTAGGCATTATACAATAGCAATTATTTTCAGAGGTATGCAGTGAAACCTGTAAAAGCATGTTCAATGCAGCACTGACTAATAGGAAAAAAAGAGTGAAAACACATGTTCGACACAGGATTAGTTAAATAATCCATGGCACATCGCAACAACTGCAGTGCCAAGGTAGCAGGTGGGGGTGGGAGAATGGCCAGGTACTTAACAGAGCAGGCTCTGGGGCCACAGCTGGGTTTGAATCCTGGTTCTATCTCTTACTAGCTGTGTCATCTTGATCCAATTACTCAAGATCTTTGAGCCTCAGCTTCCTTACTTTAAGTAGAAAAAAGTAACAGTAACTCCCTATTTTGGGGTGAACTGCACACTCTCAAAATTTCTATATTTAAATCCTAACTCCCAGTACACCTCATTAAGTTACAATGAGATCTTTAAGGTGGGTCCTAATCCAATAGGACTGGTATCCTTTTATAAAAAGGAAATTAGGACACAAACAAGTACAGAGGGAAGACCATGTATAACAGATTGAATATTTGTGTCCTCCCTTCTTGACTCCTACAATGAAGGTCTAACCATCAATGTGACTGTACATTATTTGGAAATAAAGTCTGTAAGGAGGTGATAAAAGTTAAATTAAGTTATAAGGGTGGAGCCCTAATCCAATAAGGCTGGTGCTCTTATAAGTTAAGAAGAAACACCAGAGCTCTCCCCTCCTCTCTCTCCACCAAGTGAAGACACATGAGAAGGCAGTCATGGACATGCCAGGAAAGAGGTGGTCTGCTCTCAAAAGGAAGTGAATTGGCCAGGACCTTGATCTTGAACTTCCTAGTCTCCAGAACTGTAAGAAAATAAAACTTTTTGTTTAAACCAACCACTTTATGGTATTTTGTAATGGTAGCCCAAGCTAAGATACCACGTGAAGATGCACAGAAAGGATGGCCATCTATAAGCCAAGGCAAGGCCTCAGAAGAAAGCAGCCCTCAACACCTTGATCTCAAGCTTCCAGTCTTCAGAACTGTATGAAAATAAATGTTTGTTTAACCCACCTAGTCTGTGGCACTTTGTTATAGCAGCCCTAGCAAATTAATACACTCCCTAATTGTTCAAATAAAATGGTAGCTGCTATTATTCTAGTATTACTTTTCACAAATAGAAAGTAAGGTTCATTACTCTGTATCTACTAACATGAAAAAATGTCCCTAACATCTTAAGTGAAAATAAACAACTTCTACAAAATTATGACCCCATTTTTGTTTAAATTAAAAAAAGAGAGAGAGAGAGAGAGAGAGAGAGAGAGAGAGAGCGAGAGAGAGAGAGGGAGGGAGGGAGATTACCTGCAAATGCTTAGGGGAAAAAAATCTGAAAGAATGTACACTAAAGTATTTATTAGCAGAAATTATCACCAGAGATTACCATGGTCTAGACCAAATATTCCTTTTATAATAAACCAATAAACTTATCCAGTTCTGGGTAAGATCAAGTAAGCACACTCCACCTTGTCTCTCCCACTAAATGCAGTTAAAAAAATCAGAACAGAATGAATGGAGCAGATATTTGGAGACACTAAAAAGCGAGTAGAAATAATTGGACTGAGGAAGGTCACAGAAGTGGTGATGAGTTTACTACCTTTCTCTCTCCAGGATCTGTCAGCCTGGATGCAATGCAGCCAAGACCTAGAACAGGGCACCCAGCATGTGAGCTCCAGGAGAAACACATGAATTTTGCAGGAAGAACAAGAATGGATTCTCCTATCACTCAGAGAATAGAGAAAATCGCCTACTTTCCCCCTTCCATTTTCTTGCACCTTTAGTTCAAGGCATTCTGTAGGTATGTTAGTTTTCTATTGTCACTTAAAACAATATAATTTTATTAGATTACATTTCTATAGGTCAAAAGTTCAATAGGCTCAGGTGACTTCTCTGCTCCAGGTCCCACAAAGCTGAAATCAAGCCAGATGTGAGAATAATCTGCTTACAGGTTCACTGAGACTGTTGTCAGAATTCAGCTTTTTCATGTAGTTGCAGGGGTCCCTGTTTCCTTTTTGGTCATAGAGGGGGAATCGTTCTCAGCTTTTAGAGGTCACCCACATTCCCTGGTTCATGTCCCTCCCACTATCTTCAAAGCCAACAACAGAGGTGACATCCCTCTTACACTCTCAATTGTTCTGCCTTCTCTTTCTATCTACCTCTGCTGTTTTTAAGGGCTCATGTTAATTACATTGGGTCCACCAAGATAAGGCTGACTGCTTAGTAACTTTAATTATACCTGCAAAGTCCCTTCACAGCAGTACTTAGATTAATATTTGATTGAATAACTAGAGAACAAGAATTTCAGGAAGATAAATCTGCCTACCGGAGCAGGCCAAACAAAACTGAGAGAGGGGATCCTTTCTTTCCCATCAGTCGAGTTGTGGTCCTAAGTGGACAAAAACCCCTAATGCATCTTTGCCCTCTGTCCTCCTACTACTTAACCCCAGATACAGTTACAGTCATGGTAAATGTACAGGAGGCAAGGTAAATGAATCCCCAGTGTTCTGGCGAGATGACAAAAGAGTAGTCCTAGAGAACAATAAAGTACCAAAACCAAAAAGATCATGGAGAGGGGAGAACTTAGAAAAGTAACCCCTTAGAATTGTTTATGAACTCCTGGGCTCATCCTTGAGTAGCACACACACAAGAATGGAGGTCTGACCCTCAGCAGCACTATCACAGACTTTGAAAAGTGAACCAGGGGATAGATCTACTTTGTAGGTACTAGAACAGCACACACAGAGGACATATATGAATAGCTCTAATGGTGTTGGAAACAATGATGACATTCAAACCACAACTGAGAAAAGACTGGTCATAATTTGTGGCCTGAAATCGCCACCAGGTCAATTGCCTGCTAAAACAAAAACATCAATATTTTCCATAGATTTTTAAACAAAACCTAATGTTCTGTCTCACAACAGAACATTTCTCCCCAAAGAAGCAGGATATACAGTCCTTTTAAATGCACATGAAAACATTTTCCAGAACAGATCACATGTTAGGCCACAAAACAAGTCTCAACAAATTTAAGAAGAATGAAATTATATCAAGCATCTTCTCCAATCACAATGATATGAAACCAGAAATCAATTACAAGAAAACTGAAAAACGAAAATACATAGAGGCTAATACATGCTGCAAAAAATGAGTGGGTTAACAATGATATCAAGGAAAAGATACCTTGAGACAAATAAAAACGAAAACAACCCAAAAATCTATGGGACACAGCCAAAGTACTTCTAAGGGGAAAATTCATAGCAATACAGACCTACCCCAAGAAACAAGAAAAATCTTAAATCAACAATCTATACTTACACCTAAAGGAACGAGAAAAAGAACAATGCCCCAAGTGAATAAAAGGAAGGAAATAATAAAGATCAGAATGCAAATAAACAAGTCTTTAAAAAACAATAAAAAAGATAAATGAAACCAATAGCTCTTTCTTTGAAAAGATAAACAAAATTGTTAAACCTTTAGCCCAGCTCATCAAGAAAGAGGACCCAGATAAACAAAATCAAAAATGAAAGAGAAATAACATATGACACCTACAAAACCACAAAGAATTATAAAAAACTATGAACAATTAAATGCCAACAAATTGAACAACCTGAAAGAAATGGATAAACTCCTAGAAACATACAGTCTTCCAAGACTGAATCAAGAAGAAACAGAAAAGCTAAACTGACCAATTACTCTTATAGCAATGAAATCAAATCAGTAATCAAAAAACTCCCAACAAACAAAAGGCCTGAACAGTTGGCTTCACAACTGTTAGTCTTGGAAAACACAACTAAATGTGAATAAGTAATGTATTCAATGAAAATTTCTAAGCTCCTTTCTACCATTCTGACTTTTCAGTTTACACCACTGAGGTAGATGAGTAAACTTCTTTCATAGCTTACTTTCTGCTCACCTGTAGTAAAAATTAAAGCAAAAATTGTATAAGAGGTTGAGGAAATGCAATATAGTATCAGAAGTCCTTTTGTTATAACTGCCTATTCTTAACCATTGCATCAGAGCGAGGATCAGTTCCAGCTTCTGTTGCTAAGCGACCAAACTGGTTTGCAAGGCTGCCCAGGAAATTAGCAGTACTGCAAACCAGCCAAGAAGTGGCTAATGAAGAGAAATATCTATTATTAACTTTTCTGTTTTACTATATATACTTTTTCCTTTTTTAAAAAAAGGAAAAATGTTCATAAATGTAAAAGCAGGAGTCAAAGAAAAATCAAAATCAAAACACACATTCAAGGGTCTGTCTGCCTGGAGAAGGCATTATAGCTTTGAAAAAGAAAGAAATACAGCACACTGATTCATACACCATCTCATGTATTTTTAGTGTCATTCACATTTTTGAGGAATTAAGTTTTAAAATCCAGAGGCTGAGGCACCCAAAATATCAGACAACCCTTATAAATATTTGTAAAGATTTGGTTAGATAAGGTAGAAAACATGCTCAGCAAGTTACCGATAGCTAGGGGGACAAGAGTAAAAGAGGGTCCTGATGATAATTAATGACAGGACAACATACATAAACTAGGAAATGGGGAAAATAGTGATAGAATGCAAAGCTGATGAATTATTTGCTCAAATGTTCCTGACCCCAGTGCCCAGCAGTCCACACACTTGAGGTGTGGTTAGTGAGGCCGTCCCCATCTCCAGAATCTGCTATCTCTGATTAGCTGCTTTGGAAGCTTCAGCTCTTCTCACCACCATGGCCTCTTCTCTGGTCCTAGAGTCCCACTCTCTGCCACAATTGCAAGCAGCCTGCTAGTCAATGCCTTGGTTGCTGTCAGCCACCAAAATCTGAAGATAAAACTACTGGATACCACCAGTAGTTTTAACAACCTAAAGAAACTGAGGGTTTCTCACCCACAGTAATTTAAGATCATCTCTAAAGTGCCCCACCACCAACCAGTAAGTCCTTAAGCTAGTACACACCAACAATCACTTCAGGTATTAAATGAAGACTTCCAATGACATTGCCCCAAAAGGTCTGATGCTAAAGCCTCTTCCAAAGCTGTGTTCACTTCCTTGGTATTAACAAACAGGCACCACAACCTTAAGGCTATTGCAGAGAATATTTATTGCTTTCCCAGCCTGGCAATAGCCATCACTGATCCAAAACTTCTCTAGCCTCTTTTACTGAGTTGATGGGAGTAGTCAGAGCTCTCTGAAAGGTCACTAACACTTCTGCAAGCCACAGCTACCCAAACAGTCCCCAGAGCCCCTGACACTCACAGCCCTGACATACCACACCTACCAGTTAAGGATTATCTCCTTAGAAGCATACAGTCCTGACTTAGGCTGTTTCAAGTTTAGCCTTTCAATACTACTGTTTCATAGGACAATTTCTAATAGGATTAGCCACCCTCTGGATTCCATGAGTTTCTATCAACATTACAGTTAATTACTTGTGTGTACAACAGACAAAGCAACTCACAGGTAGGACTGGTTAGGAGATGCCTTTGCTACAAAGAGCTCTCCCCAAAAGTTCTTCCCACTCTCCCAGAATTTTACAATGTGTGAACAAAAATGTCCATAACCAGACTCCCTGGTAGCTGAAGTGGTCAGATGTAACCTTAGGTCACTTTTCTTAGGCCCCAGTAGGACTATGAACTCCAAGGGCAAAAGTGGCTCACTGCTAAAAATAACTGCTTATAAGTAAGCCACGAAGTTCAAGATTCAAAAGCTGTTTAAAAAAAAAAAAAATCACCCAATGCAAGTAACTAGCTTGCTGGCTAGCAACTAACCCACTCATACATAAAACCAACACTGGAGAAAAAGCTTGTAGCATGATTACAGGAAGACAATAAGAGTTAGGGTAATACAGGGGAGAAAGATGCAAGGGTGTTTTCTTAATCACTCCATAACACAAATAGGGAATTAATCAGGAAGCAGGAAAGTTATTTCTGTAAGCAAACTCTTTCATAACTCGTTAAAATTTCTTTAGAAATTTTCTCACGACAGTAGAAACTATGTTCATATAAGCAAATGGATAAATAAGGCTGTAAAAAGAGGTTCATTTGGTTTGTTTCTACTTATTTTTTTAAATAATAGCAACAGGGAACTTTAAGAATAACATAGTAGGGGGTTCTCTGGTGGAGTAGTGGCTAAGCTTCAGCGCTCTCCCCACCGCAGCCTGGGTTCGATCCCAGCTCAGGGAACCAACCAAAAAAAAAAAAAAAAAAAAAGGGAGGAGGATAAGAATAACATAGTAAAACCGTATCTGCAAAAGTTATTAAAAGCAGGAATGAAAGAATAGCACAAAATAATTTGAGACAGCTAATGCTATCAAAGCAATGACAGGAGATGAAGGATGCTTAAAAATACCAAATACTTCCTTCAATACCTTACCTTATCAATGGCTTTTCCAACCCGAGAAACACTGCTGTGGATGTCTTTGTGGTCTGAGGCCAATTTCTGAACAGTATCCTTTATTCTTTTACAGCATTGTGTCAAAACAAGTGAAAGTGTCCCTGATAATTCAGTATCTTGGCCTATAAAAAAGAATGAAAAAAAAGATTGGTTACTCACAAAAGCAAACCCAAGGATGGCAAGTTTCAAATAGGCCCTTTCGTGTATAAAAGATGGAAGAAAAGTGAAGAAATCAGTGTCTGATGATCACAGATGATCACATCCACAATATTTTAAGTGAAAACTAAAAAAAGTTATCTTAATATTTTTTTTTTAATTTTGGGAAATAAATTAAGAAAGTTTTACTATAAAACACTTGTAATTATTAAAATCAGCAGACTATGAAAGTTACTGACAAGGCATTTTGCAGAAAATATGTCTCAGTAAGTAAACTCATGCAATCCACTTACACTGTTCAAGTCATTCTCAAAACATTTTGATTGTTACTAAATTTTCTAAAGAGAGATTATTTAGTCTAAATGCTTTATATTCTATATAAAGTAGAAGAAAAAAATAAACTTCTTTGGTTATCAAAATGTGCAAAAATAAGTTAAAATAACAGGCCTGAGACTGCTACCTTTAGAAAGGCTTGCTTACAAGGTTGACCCTATTTATTAGGAACTTGGACTTCAGGTCTGGTAAGATTGACTCACTGTGCCTAAACTGTTTGTACAGTGGTTTATGCTGAACTCCTGCTTTCCTTCTGTGAGTCTGGCATTTTGGTATGTATGTGCTAGGCAGAGGGTGCCCATAGGACCAGTCCCCCAAAAAACACCCTGAGTTCAATGTCTCTAATGAGCTTCCTGGTAGAAACCACTTCATACGTTATAGTTTGATGCTGAAGGAATTAAATGTGTCCTGTGTGACTCTACTGGGAAAGGACTCTTAGAAAATTTCTCCTGATTACCTCTGGACCTTGCCCCATGTACCTTTTCCTTTAGCAGATTTTGCTTTATACCCTTTTACTGTAATAAATATTAGCCATGAGTGTAACTACATGGTGAGTTCTGTGTACCCTCCTAGTGATCAATGGACACTAAAGGTGGTCTTGGGAACCCTTGACTCACATGATAAATGAACTGAAAGTTACTAGTTTATATTCTCCTTTCCTGTGTTATTTCCTCAAGAAAAATAAAAAGAGGGAGGGAGGGAGGAAGGGAGAGAGGGAGGACAAATACAGTTATATTTGTCAATTACTTTATATTATCTACATATTGCCATCTGTAATCAAAAAGCCTGGTTTCTGAAATCCTACTCAATATTATATAGCAGTGGTTCTTAAACTTTAATTGATTTGTATCAGAATCATCTGGAGGCCTACCTAAAAAAAAGTAGTTACACCTCATTTTCAGAATTTCTGATTCGAGAGGCCTGGGATGGGGGTCCAAGAATTTGAACAAGAACAAGCCCAAAAGTACAGTAGCTCTAGTATGTTCATTCATTCAACAAATGTTTCTTAAGCACTCATTATGTCATAGGTACAGTGAAACAAAACCACCTGCCCTAACACCTACCTTCTGGTGAACAAATGAACAATACACAAAATAAGTCAATTATATAGTATGACAAAAGAAGATACATGTTGGGGGAGGGGGGAAGCAGAGTGAAAGAGATGGGAGTACATGTGGGTTAAGCAGTAGCAATCTTAAATGGGTAGACAAGACAGGCCTCACTGAGAAAATGACGTATGAGGACGGCTTAAAAGAAGTAAGGGAAATAGCCTTCTGGATACCTTCAGGGTAAAGAGCAGTAGAATATAACACCACAAAATATGCTTCGTTAGTATAAGGTTTACTTTGAGAAACAGCAGACAGAGAAGCTCTGAAAAGAAAGAAGTTACTCTTTTGTACGGGAAATTTACATTTATAAAAGAAATCTCCATTTGTAAGGGTATCTCTCTATATCAGGAAGAGAAGGATGGCTCTAAATCATAAGAAACTTTTATCAATGGAGAAGGCACAACTTATCTGCACAGCAAATCATACTCTTCCTGGTAACATTCCCGTAAGTGGAATCCCCACACCTTTCTTTCTTTCCCTGTTTGTACTTTTTTAGCTGAAGATGGTATTTAAGCCTCAATTTCAAGCCACCTCTTTGAGTTAACTTATTTTTCCCGAGGTATCTCCCTGTACATGAGGTATACATGTCCATAAGCTTGTTTTTCCTTTGTTAATCTGTCTTTAATTACAGAGGTTGCAGCCAAGAACTCACAAGGGTAGTAGGAAAATTATTTTCCTCTCCTACAGGAGAAAGCATTCAGCCTGAGGAGACAAAAGCCCAATTGCAGAAATATACCTAGCCATTGGTTCCTTTTTCCACTTCTGTATTCCTTTTTAAACCCATTTCTATAATTGTTCCCCTTTTTAAAACAGCTGTTTTTAAATAATGACACTTTTATTCAGTGTCTACCTTAATGTAAAATAGTGGAAATGAGGTAGTAAGTTAGGAAAGAAATATTACTACACTAAAAGTAAAAACAACAGATTTAATCTTACAATATTCATAACACAGTTAAATAATGATAATGACGATCAAGTATTTAACAAACCTATTATTAATATTAATATGTGTTATCTGAAAAGCCTGTAATAATTGTTATGCAGATCACTAGCTGATTGAACTTAAACGTTGTTAGTGAGATCAGTGAGCTTGCTTTGAGGCACTTAGTTTCTTGAAATCAGGCTCAAAAGATGCAGGATACAGTCTTAAATCAAGACTTGCGCTAAGCTTGTTGCAGTACTTATTTTTTATGAAGGTGTAAGAAGAAAAAGCTCTCTCCATTAGTTCAGTCTGATTAGCAAATGGGAGGAAGTATTTAAGGACCTGCTCACTGAGATGTTCACATTCCTCACAGACATCTACCCAGAAGATAGTAAGATGCTTTCTTTTAAAATCAGAATTTAAAGAAGAATCGGTTGAACGTGATCAGCTGCTCTTTTTCACTGATGGATAGTTTAGCATCTATGAAGAATTCTTCATTGAAGGGATGATGTGCAATCCCGTTGGTTTCTTTTCCACATTGAGGGAAATACTTATAAAAGGACACTTTTAAGAGCTTTCAAGTGACTTACAATGTTCTCTTTCATGTTTTGGAATAGGTGAAAGTCATTCTTAGATAAGAGGTGTGCAGAGTTTCAAAAACTTCAGGCTGACCTCTTTCAATGCATGCTTTCTAAAAGTCCAATTTTCTAATCATTGACTCAATTTTGTTAGTTACTTTGAACACAGCGATTTGAGATGTTATGAAGTCCCAAGCTGTGTTTATTTCTAGAAAAATATCTGATAAATATGCAAGACTTTGAAGCCAATCACTGTCCTGAAACTTTGGAGCAAAAGGGAAACAGTCTTCAAAATATGCCTGGACTTCATGTCTAAGTTCAAACATCTGTGTGAGTACTATGCCACAATATAGCAACCCTACTATCATATGGCAAAAAGAATGTGCTATGAATGCTGTTCAGTTTTTCACACAGTGCTTTATACAATCTGGAGTTTCATAGTTGTAACTTAATAAAATTTACAACTTTTACAGCCTCATCAAGAATATCTTTCAGTTCGCTAGGAAGAGACGTGGATACAAGACTTTGTCTATGGACTCCATGGTACATGGGGAGCTACTTCTTAATTTGACTGTGTAGGCCTATAAAACAACCTGACATAGGCTTGTCTCTGTCAGTGCATACAACACAACAATTTAACCAACTAATGTCCTTTTTGATGAAATAGCCATTGATTGCATTAAAAACATCTTCACCTGTGGTAAGGTCTGCCAATGGGTAACAGAGCAACAGGTTTTTTCAATTTTTATTTCCTACAAAGTACCATGCAATGACAAGCAAAATACATAAATCAGAAACATCTATTCTTTTTCATCTACCTGGACGGAAAAGAATTTACTTTTTCTAATTCTAACTACTATCACAGCTTCAACATCATCAGACATTTCCTGAATTCGCTGAGAAATTATATTGTTTGAGAAAGATAGTATTGATTTTTTTGGACATGTTCTTCCCCAAACATACAAAAACTGGTATCCTTAATACAAGGAGAAATTAAATCTTCAGCTATGGTGTGGTTTGTTGTTTTTTTTTTTTTAACCACATTTAGCTATGCAATAAGCAATATGGTATGAAGCCTCAACTGCATTCTCATTGTCTTTCTTTCCTGACATCATGTATGAAGTAACAGTTGGATGCTTCTCTAAGCAAGAAAAATAATGTATTTCTTTGTTTTTATACATAGGATGTTTAGTTTCTAAATGTTGTTGCATGAGTAGAGAGGGTTTCATGCAACCATTGGAAATTTCCCCACACACAACACAAAGGCTTAGACAGTCATCACCCCCTACAAATGAAAATCCATATTTAATATACATGTCAGAGTATTTCCTTTTCTTCTGTGTAGTACTTGAAGCATGCACCTTTTTATTATACTATCTCATGGTGGTGGTGTACTCGTAGCTGCAGACACATGTTGAGAAGTACTTAGCAACGGGTTATAATCCACATCGAGTTTTGTTTTTTTCCCATTCCAGTTTTCAACCACTAATCCATAATTGACATGTTTAAAAATCACTGACAATAATTAACTGAAACTATGTTAAACATTAAATTAAAAAACTACATGGAAAGAATCACGATAAATGGCAACGCACGTACTTTTACTCAGTCAATCACTGATCAAACAGTCTTGCTACAAATGTATTTATACGTTTGAGGAAGTTCTAGAAATGTCACAAATGGACTGTTTTGAACCTGTGGGTAATTACTGATAGAAGAATGGTTTGGAGAAAGGGTTCACAGCCAAGCTCTCAATCATGATTCACTAATGTGATCTAATTTTCAAGTGTATCCATTAACGGTGATTCAAACTTAATATTTATTGTTCCATAACTAACATTTTACATTTTTTTACTTCACTTGTTTTTTCGCCATTACTGATTATTTTTCGCATACCCCTGAATGAACCAGCACATACCCCTGGGGGTACACATATGGGAACAGATGACCTAGACTATTCAAGGAATAATGAGAAGGCCCAGTGTGGCTAAAGTAGATTTCCTACAAAGGAAAATAGGAGGACAGGAGACCAAGAGATAATGGGAGTCCTGATCTTATAGGGCAAGCTTATTCACCCCACAGCCTAAATGGCTTTGAATGTGGCCCTACACAAATTCATAAACTTTCTTAAAACATTATGAGATTTTTTTTGCGACCCCCCCCTTTTTTTTTTAGCTCATCAGCTATCATTAGTATTAGTGTATTTTATGTGTGACCCAAGACAATTCTTCTTCTTCTAATGTGGCCCAGGGAAGTCAAAGGATTGGACACCCTGTTGTAGGGCCTTTTGTAGCATTATAAGTCTTCTCTTAGCCTAAATTATGTTGTTAGAAGTTGAAAGCACCCGATACATACTTTGTGCAATTGTCCTTAGAGATAAGGACAGTTTTTTGAGTGAAAGGGATATCCACCATCAGCTTTTGAGGATAGCAGGTACATAAACTGACATAACATTTAATGTGGTCATTCTGGCTGATGATAGGAATATAACAGAACCAGGGAGATAATTTAAGAGGTGTGTTAGCAATCCAAATGAGATGACAAGGGCTCAGCCCAGGGTGTTAGATGTGGAGGTGGTGAGAAGTGGTTGTATTCTGAAGGTAAAGCCAGTAGGAGTTCCTGAGGGAACAAAAGGATTCATAAATGACTCCAAGGTTTTTAGCCTGAGTCAGCTAGAAAGATGGAGTTATATTCAATTAAGATGAAAAAGACTGAAGGCTGAGCAGGTAGGAGGGGAAGGGAAAGATAAAGAGTTCAGTGTGGGGCTTGTTAAATTTGAGATGTAGAGTAGTCATCCAGTGTATACATGGAGGAGTCAGCTAGATATATAAACCTGGAGTTCAAGAGTAAGGTCAGGGCTGGATATACAAATTTGTGAGGCACTGGCATACAAATGACACTTAAAGCCATGAGACTAAATGAAATTACTGAGAGTTATTGTAGACACAAAGAAGTGGTAATAGGAGAGAGTCCTAAGAATTCCAAGTTTATGAGACAGAGATGAAGGAGAATTGGAAAAGGAGACTAACAAAGACTATTGAAACACTGTGACATAAGAGGAAAATCATGAAAGCAGGCTGTTGCCGAAGTCAAATGAAGAGAACGGTCAAGGAGGAAGGAGTTACCAACTGTGTTTACAGGTGCTATGTCAGGTAAGAGGTGAACTGAGAACTGACCACTGAATTTATAACATGGAAGTTATCAGTTACCATGTCAGGAACAGTTTCTCTAGGGTTTCAAGTGAAGAAATCCTAGAAGGCTGCAGGGACTGTGAAGACAGATACAAAGTCTGGCTCAACACCAACCACTGAGAGAAGTAAAAATGATAAGCAAACACAAGATAGTACCAGTAGGTACCCAATTCAATATGGGGTGACCAAAACAGAAACTGTCCTTATCTCTAAGGACAATTGCACAAAGTATGTATCAGGTGCTTCCAACTTCTAACAACATAATTTAGGCTAAGAGAAGACTTAGTAATTCAGGAAATTTTCAAACTCTGTCAAAAAGGTGTTCCATAGATACTCTGGGCCAAAAGAATCTAACTCCTTCAGTAGCTCGGCTCTGACCATTTGTGGTCTTTCTACACCCAAACCTTACCTAACCTTAATGGCTTCATCTCCACTATGAACCTCTCTTCCAATAGACTTCTCAGTCTTCTCCATTCCTAATGAATTCTGTTCTTTCCACACCACTTCTCTGGCACTGAATCATATACCATTTAACACCTTCATGTATATAAGGTCTGACAATTAAGTTTGCGAACTTGCCACCGTGCACTTACATTGACAGCACTGTACAAACAACTCAGTGAGGTTTCATACCCTTGGTATATCTGTGTCTCACAGCTGTGTTCACATTGACCATAGTGGTGTCTTGCTGAGTGGTGTTCACTATTGTTGCACATTTTTGTATATTGTCACGAGAATGTCAGGACTTGAATTAGAGCGACAAACATACATTATATTTCTTGTTAAACCTGGAAAGAGTGGAAGGGAAATCAGGGACATGTTAGTCTAAGTTTATGGGGCTAATGCCATGAAGAAAATGGCAGTGTACAAATGGATTAAACATTTTTCTTAAAGGGAAGAGTCAATGATGAAGAGAGGTCAGGGCAGCCAGTAACAAGCAGAATTGACAAAAACATTGCAAAAGTTCATCAAATTGTGCATCAAAATCATTGGCTAACTATGAGAGGCATAGCAGACCAAGTAAACATTAACAGAGAAACAAGAAAATCTTATCATATGCCTTGCACATTTGTAGGCACTATTAATATAAGTATTTGGATTGGTGGTAAATAAAGGGGGGGGGGGGAACAGTTCAAAAGAAAGCCATATTTAACAAACAGTGTTAGGATAACTAGATATCCAAGTGCAAAGACTCACACCATATATAAAAATTAACTCAAAATGTAATCAAGAACTAAATGTAAAAGCTGAAATCAAATTCTTAGAAGAGAGTGGGTGTATTATTATTGACCTTGGATTACATAGATCTGATACCAAAAACACAGCAAGCAAAAATAATAATAATTAAATTGAACTTCATTAAAACTAAAAACTTTTGAGCTTCAAACACTACCAAGGAAGTGAAAAAACAACCCACAGAATGGGAGAAAATATTTGCAAATCATATATCAGATAAAGGTCTAATATCCAGAACATATAAATAACTCTTAGCATTCAACAATAACAAGACAAATAACTCAAACATATGGGCAAAGGATTTGAACAGATATTTGTTCCCCAAAAAAGTTACACAAATAACCAATAAGCAGGGGAAAAGATGTTCCATACCATTAGTTAATAGGGAAATGCAAAACAAAATTACAATGAGGAGCTACTTCGGACCCACTGGGATAGCTACAATGAAAAAGATGGATGACAACAAAAAGTGTTGGCAAGGACGTGGAGAATTTAGAACGCTCACACATTGCTGGTCTAATGTAAAATGGTGGAGCTGCTATACAAAACACTTTTTGACAGTTCCTCAGAAAGTTCAACAATTACCGTAGACCCAGGAATTCCACTTCTAGGTATATACCCAAGATAATTGAAAACATGTTCATACACAAACTTGTACATGAAGCATTATTCATAATGACCCAAAAGTGGAAACAATCTAAATGATAAACAGATAAACAAAATGTGGCATATCCATACAATTGAGTATATTCAACCATAAAAATAAATGAAGCTCAGATACATACAACATCATGGATAAACCTGGAAAACATTATGTTAAGTGAAGTAAGCCAGACAAAAAAAGGCCACATATTAGGTGATTCTCCATATGAAATGTCCAGAATAGGCAAATCTACAGACAGAAGTAGATTCATGGTTGCCTGGGGCTGAGGGGAGGGGGTAAATGAAGAGTGACTGTTCATATGAGGTTTCTTTTGGGAGTAATGAGTGTTCTGGTTATAGCTGTATAACTCTGAATGTACTAATAGCTAGTTAACTGTATACTTTTTAAATGATGAATTTTGTGATATACTAACTATATCTCAATTTAAATAGAAACGTTAAAAAGCAAGCTGTAACTCCAATCTATCCACATGTTTTGCTTCTATAGTCAACAGACAACAAAGTAAACAACAGGTTAGAGAACAAGAAAGGCGAGACCAAGCTGAAGGAGGAAGGTTATTTGCAATTTACCAACTGAATTTCTATGTCCTAACCTTGAAATCCATAGATATTTTCAAATCTTAGTAACTTATATATCTGGAGTTTAACGCTGCTGTTATCTCTTCTTCCTTCATTGTCTACTAGTCCTATACTTTTGGGTTTTCAAGTTTATAAATGATAGATCCTAGTAGTATAAGATATATTAACACTGAGAGTGCTTGATATGCCCCAAGGAAAAATAATTTCTACAAAGTATTTGGAAGCACAAGAAAAGTATAATGGAGTAACCTGAAAGAGAACCCTGGGAAAGCCCTGTTCAGAGAGAAAGATTCCACTAATGCATTTTCAAATGGATTCAGTGGAAAACAGCCAAAGGTAAAAAAGGGTTTTGAAAATCACAGTAATAACCAAATTGAGTGAAACCAAACTTCTAAGTCCTAAAGGGAGAGTTCTAATGTTCTTCTGACTTTCCTGTCTGAAAACAAACCTGTTTCTAGTCGTAGAAGAACCTTTCTACAGAAGAAAGCTAATTAGATTCTGTTCTTAGAAGTAAAGCTGTGAGGAATTACTGTTACAGTAATTCTTTACCATAACTACACTAGATCTGAAGGTGAATGCTAGAATCCAGGCTGGCTACTGTGGTGGTCACTTTTTACTCATAATGAAGTTCTAAGCCAACTGTTTCTTTCAATGCAATAAACCTCCTAGACACAGGCCCTATACACAATAATGAATGAAACAGTTCTGAGGCAGTATTCATTTACTGTCACCATAAGTACTTGTTTTTCAATACTTTATTTTTTTAGATCAGTTTTAGGTCTGCACCAAAATTGAGAGGGAGGTACAGAGAGTTCCTATATATACCTTGCCCCCATACATGCAAAGCCTTCCCCATTTCCAACATCAGTCACGAGAAAGGTTTTTGTTTTTTTTATAATTTTTTTGCCAAGGACAAACCTACGTTGCCACATCATACTCACCCAATGCCCAGATTACATTACAGTTCACTCTTGGTGTTGCACATTCTGTGAGTTTTGACAAATGTATGATGATGACACATATCCATCAGTATATCATAGAGAGTATTTTCACTGTCTAAAAACCTCTGTGCTCTGCTTATTCATCTCTCTCTCCTCCATCCTATCCCTGGTAACCACTGATCTTTTTACTCTCTCCTTAGTTTTGCCTTTCTCAGAATGCCACACAGTTGGAATCACACAGTATATATATAACCTTTTCAGATTGGTTTCTTTCACTAAGTAATATGCATTTAACGTTCCTCCATGTCTTTTTGTGGCTTGATAGTTTGTTTCTTTTTAATGCTGAATTCCATAGTCTGGATGCACTGCAGTTTCTTTACCCAGTCACCTACGAAAGGACATCTTGGTTGTTTCCAAGTCTTGGCAACTATGGCTAAAGCTGTTATAAACGTCCATGCACAGGTTTCTATGTAGACATAAGCTTTCAACTCCTTAGGGTAAAAGCGAGGAGCGTGATCACTACCTCTTATGGTAAGAGTATGTTCAGTCTGTAAGAAACTACCAAACTGTTTTTCAAAGTGGCTGTAGCACACAAGGAAGGTCCCTTTTATTATTACTTGATTCAATAGGTAAAATAATTAGCATGTCACTAAAAGATATTAACTCCAAGCACAGAACCAATACATGTGGTTGGTCTTACTTAAAGATTATTTCCTTTCAATACAACAGAATAGCACCTTTTATTTTATAAACAGGTTTTAAGGGTGATATTATCAGAAACTTGAATAGTCATGGCTTCCTCCAAAATCAGACTATTTGCCAAACTGAATTAAATATATTTGAGTTAAATCCCAAAGTGTCTTAGAGATCCTAGCTAAGACTTAAAGCTCTGCCCTTTGGTCTCCCTGTGAAGCTATTTCAGGATTTATGTCCATTAGTTTCAATGAAACAACAAATTACAGAAATATTTGTTTCCATAGCATCCTGTACTTCTCTATCTGAATTTCACACTTGATTATAAACACTTCCCTATTAGGGTTTCACATTTCATTGTAAATATTTATTTGTCTATCAACCCCTACATAGTACTTAAAGATAGGAAATACAATTTAAATCCTCAGTATTTAATATGATAACTGGCACATATTAGGCATATAGTAACTACTAACTGAAAGAATAGGAAAACAATAAACTGTGTATTCCATATTTTCAATGTCAAGGCCAGCACTGGAGACTGGCACTACCAATGCACTCTGAACTAACATCATCTGAAACTGTAAGCAGTTTCACTCTCAGCTCGTTGATTCTCCACTCTCTTACAGGATGTTTAGTGGTACTACAACAATAGCGCCTAAATTTTCCTAGTATCAAAAAAATATGTCATTCAATACACACACACACACCCCCAAATTCAAATAAAACACATTCACAAAATAGCCTTCCCAGTTATATTTCTTTTTTCTTGCCAATAACAATCCCCCCAAAAAACAAAAGAACAACTTTAAACATGTAGGCAAAGACTTGGAATAAGAACTCACAGGCTTGTATTTTGAGCCAGTTTTCTTGTCTGTAAAAGAGTATATCAAACTTTATTAAAGAAAATACATTTCAACTTTAATACACAATGTGTTCCTGTAAAGTGTTATCCCAAGCCAGAATGCAGGAGGAGAAAACAAACATACATGTTAAAAGGAGTGACTGATTCTCACAAAGTGAAAAATCATAAAATTCCTAGTTATACGCTGGTTTTATAAATAATCTTCAATACAGTTGAGCATTTTGTATGTGGATCTGTGTAATTTATTTCCTATATTACTGATCACATCGCTAAAGATAATCATATGTCCTACTATGTGACAAGATTTACTCATTATTTTGGACCATCTAATATAATCAACACAAAGATACCATTAAGAGTAAAAACTATGTTTCTCATCCTTAGTATTTGCATTTTCAATTTTAATACTTATTTTTATGACATGGAGGGAACCCTAAGATAACTGTACACACACTGATAAAGAAAGACAATGTTGCCAAAACTAAACAGCTGGTTCACAGGCAGCACTACAATGTTACAGGTTGATATATCTACTCACTGGCAAATAATCAAGAGTTCTAATTTGGTCTATAGAAGGCAAGTCAGAGGTGTCAATTACACCATGAAGTACATGCTGCCTAAGAGTCAAACACTGCCTAAGAGTCAAACACAAGAGAGATGAAACCCTCTATGATTGACAACATTCTATAAAAAATGTGAGGTACAACACAAAAACATATTGCTATGATGATAATTATTCAGATTTCCCAAAAGGTTGAAAACCTCACTATTTAGGACTAGAATATTTTGGTAGAAATAAATAGCAGGATTCCCTAGAAATCAGAAAGACCTACCTTAAGATTGTTATGAATACCCTGGAGGCAGAAAAAATTTGAAATATACAAGTTTATAAACATCACATTTGAGCTCTTTTGATTTATTAAAAGTTAACTCCACTTTGACAAAATGGACAGAGAGTTTAAATTTGGAATTAAGTGGAAAGCAAAATAGCACAGTTTTGATGTAGATAAGCACAAAGAAATCCATTTAGTAAACATAATCCTAACTGTACCTGACAGAAACTTCAGATTGCATAGAGCTGTAATCCAGAGTCCATTCTGGATTAGTTCCTCAAAACAAACAAACAAACAAACAAACAAAATTAAAATAGAAAAAGTCAAAAGATTAGGCATTACTAAGGCGGCTATAAAGGGAAAAACAAACAAACAAACCAATAAAAACCTACCTTATTCCACTCTTATAAAAAGAAGTCTTAATACTTTAAAATAAACAAAATGAAACCAAAGACAAAACAGGAAAAAAAAAACTTCAAGTCAAAAGAAAGGGAGAACAATGATATTTATATTCAATTAACATTTACTGAACACCAAATACCCATGTCAGTAGTGTTCAGGATACAGATTGTGTTCTAGACAGACTAAGAAATCAAGGATGGGAGTAAAGAGAGAGAAAGGATAAAAAGGTCTAAGATTAATTCTAAAGAAGTAGTTGACAAGGTGAACACGGATATGCTTGCAAAATATTAAAATAGAAAATTTAAAACTTGAAAAGGCAAGGGTGGTATTAAAAATAATAATACAAGGACTGTTTCATACTGTGAGTAGCAAACTTACCTATTAAGTTTTATACTTCTTATGAGCTACCTCAGCACTTAGGACACAGAAGCTGCTCAACAGAGATTTACTCAGAGAAGGAAGGAAATGGCACAAATAGAACATGCTTATTTTTTTTCTACAGGCAGTACACACGGAAAACAAACTTTTTTCAGTATATCAATAGTCAGTAAATCTGCAAAGTAAAGGAGAGTACAGTATCTGTCAGTCAACCTGACAGAACAGAACAGTGGATTCAGATGTGTTCTCGTCTACTGCACCAAATAACAGCCTAGTGTGCTACAAAACCAAGCAAGAGGAGGGAAAAAGTTTGTATTTAAGAACTAAATTACATGGTACAGATTAATAGCACTCCTGGAGCAGCGAGCTAGGCCAAAATGCCTAGCACAAGGAAAAAAAGGAAGGATTAAAAAAAAAAAAAAACAGACTATGAGGCAAGAATTGGAGATAAAAGAAGAGAGGATGTAGGTGCAAAGTTTTTAAGTGTCTGCTAGATAGTCCACTTTAGAGAACCTTCTCACTCCCTTCAAATTCAAAATGTAGAGAATTATCTCTAGGTATCTCTCTTTATCTTTGAACTGAATGGCTCAACCAAATAAGGTTTTTTACACTTGAGATCCACTTAAATGTGGATGTCAGTTTAAAAATCAAACTCAAATTTCTCCTAAACTTCTTATTTTCTTCCTGGTTCCCTAACTGTGTACCTGTCACTCATGCTCAAAACCTTAGATTAACCTTTGATTTTCCCAGCCCTTCTCTTCCACTAGGCCAGACTCCATCTATTCCATGCACTAAGTCCTGGTAATTCCCTGCCTCAGGAATCCTATGCATGGGATCCCTTTACATTTTTACTATTACTTTCCCCAAACAGGTCCCTCTTTTATCAGAGCTAGGTTGACATTTAACCTTACCTTAACTACTGTATTTTGCTGTGTATAATGTGCACCTTTTTTGCCCAAATTTGTGAGGGAAAAATAAGGATGTACATTATACATGGGTAGAACTAATTCTGTAACTATATAAATGTTTTTAATTCTTTTATTTATGCTTATGAGTTAAAAGTGTAGTTCTATAAATCATAATGATATCCATATGCAAAATAATACCCTTGAATAAGATAATCAGTTTGATATAAAAATTTTATACATAAAATTTCTTGTGCCTGTATCATGTTATATAAAATTTCTTATACCATAATATCAAAAAATGATTGCTAAAATTCCTCTGTAATACAAAAAACAAGTACCTACATATAAATGAACAAAATTTTGAATTAAAAAATTAAACAAAAGATTTTTTCCCTGAGAGTTCGGACCAAAAATGTAGATGTACATGTATTATGCAGGGCAAACTACAGTAATCTTCTTGCATAACCTCACTCCCAGCTCCAACGAACTTAAATGCTGCTGACAATTGGCTTCTAAGCAAAAAGCACCCCCACAACCCAAGTTTCTCAGTATCTTCCCAGATTACTAACTTTCCCTGGTAGCCATGACTATATAAAACCTGATTCCAATTTAACTTTAATTCTCTTAACCCATTTCTCCTCACCTTGGTCTTCTACTGTTCCCAGGAACGTCTCTTGTGCTCTCAATTCCTGTGCATCTCTGTTCTTACCAACCTCATGTCCTAGTGCCCCATCCTACTATCCATATTCACTCTGTTATTGAAACTCCGCACAAGTTAGAAGTGTCTCTCCCTGTCTCAACTTCCACCCCATCTAGTCTGTAACATTCAATCAGTATTTGGCCTATACACGAGGTCAGATATTTAATTTCACAAACTCATCCTAGAAAAAGTGCTACATACCTCATTGCTGAATATCACTATGGTCACCTTCGAAGTATGCCCATTGGGAAGATATACATCGAAGCCAGTCTTATTTCTCTGTCTCACTTCATTCACTCAGCACAGAATCTTCTAGATCCATCCATGTTATTGCAGATGGCGAGATTTCATTCTTTTTTATGGCTGAGTAAATTTCTATTGTATATATTAATATGTACCACCTTTTCTTTATCCACTCATACACTGATGGATACCCAAGCTGCCTTCATACCTCAGCTACTGTAAATAATGCTACAATGAACACATGGACACACATGTCCCTTCGAAGTAGTATTTTGGGTTTCTTCAAATAAATACCCAGAAGTGGGATTACTGGGTCCACTTTGTCTCTTGTTATA
Organism: Lyroderma lyra; assembly: GCA_004026885.1. Lineage (NCBI taxonomy): Eukaryota > Metazoa > Chordata > Mammalia > Chiroptera > Megadermatidae > Lyroderma > Lyroderma lyra. The sequence goes on along the minus strand of PVJL010006715.1, from coordinate 5,840 downwards.
GCATTTGTTTTAAAGTCTATTTTGTCTATTATAAATATGCTACCCCAGGGTTTTGTTTTGTTTTGTTTTTTACTATTACTACTTTCATGAAACATCTTTTTCCATCTCTTTACTTTCAATCTGTGTGTCTTTTTTCTCTGAGGGGAAATCTCTTGTAGGCAGCATATGTATTGGTCTTGTTTTCTTCTCCATTCAGCCACCCTATGGTCTTTGGATTGAAGAATTTAATCCACTTACATTCACAATTAACTGATCACAGATATACAGTTATTGCCATTTTATTATTCACATTTTTAATGTTTCCCCCTCTTCTTCTTGAAGAAGTTCCTTTAAAGTTTTTTTGTAATACTGGTTTGATGGGATGAACTCTAGCTTTTTCTTGTCTGGGAAACTCTTTATCTGCCTAATTCTAAATGATAGCTTTACTGGGTAGCAGAGTCTTAGTTGTAGATCCCTGCTTTTCATCACTCTGCATATTTCTTGCCCATCCCTTCTGGCCTGCAAAGTTTCTGCTGGGAAATAAGCTGACACTCTTATAGGAGTTACCACTTTTCTCTTGCTGCTTTTAAGATCCTCTCTGTCTTTAATTTTTGACATTTTAATTATGATGTGTCTTGATGTGGGCCTCTTTAGGTACATCTTGTTTGGGACTGCACTTCCTGAGCTTCAATGACTATTTCTTTTGTCATGTTAAGGAAGTTTTCCATCATTATTGCTTCAAATAGGTTTTCAATTCCTTGCTCTCTCTCTTCTATTTCTGGTACCCCAATGATGTGAAGGTTGGTATGCTTGATGTTGTTCCAGAGACCCCTTCAACTATCCTCATTCATTTTTCTTTTTGCCAGTCTGATTGGGTATTTTCTGTTTCTGCTTCCTTATCTTTCAAAGGAAGATAATTCGAAGCTGATTCGATTCTCTGCTTCATCCCATCTACTGTTGATTTCTTCTAAAGTATTCTTTATTCCAGTTATTGCATTCTTCATTTATGACTAATTCTCTTTGGTTTTCTATCTCCATTTTTACATTTCCTATCTCTTCGTTGAAGTTCACACTGAGCTCACTGAACATCCTTATAACCAGTGTTTTAAACTCTGCATCAATAGATTGCTCATCTCCATTTTAATTTAGTTCTTTTTCTGAAGCTTTGTTCTGTTCTTTCATTTGGGACATATTTCTTTGTCTCCCCATTTTGGCTGCCTCCTTGTGTTTGTTTCTATGTATCAGTTAGAGCTGCTATGTCCCTGGTGTTAGTAGAGTGGCCTTATGTAGTAGGTGTCACGAGTGACCAAAGCAGCGAAGCTAGGCCAGCTGCCATTAGTGGCGGGCTTGGGGGTGCTCAGTAAATGGTATGGGGACACCAAGGCCAGATGCTACTTGCCTGGTACTTGTGAACCTTTGGGGGATTTTAGGAAATCCACAGTATGAGTCAAGACAAGCTATTTGTATGGAAACTCCACTGGAAGTGGCTTAGGTGGGCCTGCAAGTTGGGTGGGATTGGGTTTCAGGGAATCACCAGGAGTGGGGCAAAATGTTCTTAGCCAAGTAGATGGAGACCCAGATATGGAGGCCACCTGTTCATGCAGGCTGGGTGGGGGAAGGCCTCAACAAAGGAAAAATGACTTCTACCAGCTCTTCTGTCTAGGAAAAAGTTGCCCCTCCAGTCCTTGCCCTGAAGCCAGATAGTTTACTTCCTCCCCTTAAGTCTGAGGTGCCTTTTGAGTTGCTGCCCCAGTGCTGGAGCTCAGACCAAATGAGTTGGTCAGCCAGTAAGTCTATGCATGGGCTTTTTAAGAGGAATGCCTAGGACTCCAGTCATCCTCCATCTCAGCGACAATCTCCTCTAGCTTTCAAAGCCAGAAGTTATAGGGACCTCTCTTCCTGGCACTGGAGCCCTGAGCTGGAAAGCCCAGAGTAGGGCTGGTACCCCTCACTCTTGGGGGTTGGAGACTCTGCAGCCAAGATATTCTTCCCAATTTTTAACCACCACACACTGGTGTGGGAACAGCTTGTTCTGGGTATCTGTCCCTCCTACTGGTCTCGATGTGACTTCTTCTGTTACAGGAATCAGTCATAGGACTTCTATTCAGCTAGATTTCAGGTAATTCCTGGTTGCTGCATAGTTTAGCTGTGATTTTGATGTAGTTGTGAGAGGAGGGAAGTATAGCCTTTAGCTTCTCTATCATCTTGATGAGAAGTCCCTGTCATCCACAAATTTTGAAAAAGCAAAACAATTCCACAACTAGTAACTAAATTCTCTTTAATTCACCAAAGGATAAATAAAGATGGAGTATCATGGTCTAAATGAGTTTTACTACCAGGAGTCAAACCACACACCACACACAGAAAAGTTTTATAAGCTCCCACAAATGAAGCTGTTTTTACCAACGTGCAAATTGAAATACAAAGCCTAAATCACAGTAAGTAGAATTACATGTCCAGTGCCTCAAAGTAAAAATGAATAGTGACAAATTATTATTTCCCTTAATTCCCTTAAAATTTTTTCTGGACATTAGCATCTTTGTCTGTGAGGTGGCCAATTAAGTGGTCCAGGAATAAGAGAGTGCAAAAGATTTTTTTATTGGGTATCCTTTTTATCATTTGAATTTATACCATTTGAATGTATTATCTACTCAAAATAAATAAAATTTAAATTTAGAAAATTCCTTGAGAATCGCTTTCAGAAACCACGATTTCTGAGAATTGCTTTTAGAATAAAACTAATAAAAAATACTGCACACTTTATTTTTACAAAAATTGTAGTTTTCTCAAGTATACTTTAAACACATCATAAAACTGTTACCCAATTGTTTCAGTCTATTTTTCCCCAAACATGAACTTAAAAATCAGTATTAGAAGATATATAGTTCTTTCCTGTTGTCTCTTCCTCCACAAAAGGAACTACATAAATTATCCAATAGAAAAAAATACTAAATAGCACATAATCACAAGTCAAATCACCAAAATTTATCCATACTACTTATCTGTTAATCAAGGGTTGTTTCTCTAAAGTATGTTCCCATACCACTGTTATAAATGGTGATTTTATCTGTATGTGAAATAATATTTTAAAACAGTAGACTCTCCATTAACTGGAACTCAAGCAACCAGCAAAAAATTTTTTTTTGCTGGTTACTTGAGCTTTTGCTGGTTGACTGAGTTCTGGTTAACCAAGGATCTACTTATATTTATCTGGCACCTACCAATCCCCACAGGTGTTGGTTAACTGACAGTCTACTGTAATTATGAATTTATTTTTAACATTCAGTTTATTATATTATCACACCAAGCCTATGACTTCACAGACATCATTGCCTAGAATAAGGATGAATCTACTTAAATAAAATCATAAATCCATCTGAAAAATAAGAGTGCACATATATGAATGAAGTTTGAGAAACACCAGTGCATTACCCAAATTAGGTCAAGGGCACATTGGGAATTATCACCAAACAGTATCAACCATACTAAATTTTAAATTAAACCAAATTTTATGCTTAGAGGGAAATTCTCATTGAAAGGCTGGTACAAGCAATTCACAATAGTGCTCTTCTCTTCCCTCAGAGTTGGGGAAATAAAGAGAATTCAAATTTTAATCAAAATGATTTTAAGGATAAGAATCAGAGCTCAGAACAATCTTTGAACTTCTGGCAAATTAAGCTTAAAAATGGTATTTCTTTCCCAGACCACTACCTTTTCTCCTCAACTCCATCTACGCATCATCTTCAGCTACCAGTAAACATTAAGCCCTTGACTCTATCTTCATTAGCCCTTGTCTTTATCTCCTATATCCAAAAGCAAAACACCAGAGCCCCCACCCCCACCCCCAGGATTCCCACCCAGCCCTTTCCACCTCCATTCTCCTCCACAGGCAACCATCTAGGTCTACTCATTTTTCCATATTAATATTTCAACTCCTACCCTCACTATGGTTGCAGGTTTCCTTCTCCCCTGGAGTTCAAAAGTAACTGCGGAGTCCAGCATGAGAGGTTGCTATAAGACTCCCTTACCATGGACTAGCAGGTAATTTCAACTGAAAGCTGTCTGCGAAAGGAAGGTGTAGAAGAATAGGGGAAAGGAGAGAGAGCAGCTCTGCTGGTGCCACTATCTTCATCTCACCTGCTACAATTATCAGCATTTCACGCCAGCTACCAGGCATTCCTTTACCTATATTTCTGTTCTGCTTGGAGTTGAAAAGGCCCCCTCCCAACCTGAATAAACCTATTAAAACAAAAACCCTTCCCAGCCAGCTTCCACAAGTTAACTTTGGCAAACTGTGTGCCCCAGGCCCTAGGGCAAGAATGAGATGAACTAGGGAAAATACCTTCCATAGAAAATCTGCTTTCTAAAAGAAAAACAAGTAAAAACTTGACCAATTAGGGCAAGTAACTAACAACTGTGCCACAATTTGCTTCAGGAAGAATTGCCTGCTGTTCTTAGTCTCATCACAGGCTACACTAGGAGAGCTGACCAGTTTGATTTAGCTAATCCCTAGGAATCTTGTCAGCGCTGCGGCGGAGTTGAAGAGCTGCTTCCACACAGCAGTCAAATTCTGAAGTTGCAGGAGCGGGTGTTCTGTTAACCCACAGCTAAGAATAACACTAGACTTTCTAATTTAAAAAAGAAAGAAAAGTCCGTCCCCGAAAAAGGATTTGGAGGAGGGGAGGAGGAAAAGGGCTTCCTGCACTTACCCTCTTAGCACCCAGACCCTCCGAGCCGGTCGGGAGGGCAGCAATTTGCAGGTGCTGGGGACCGGCCCCTACGCATGGTTAACATGGCTGGAGCACGCGGCTCTGGGATGGGTTTCCGGGTGGGGTCGCGCTCACTCTTAAATAACAACTAGGTAGGGCAGGTTCGAGGTAAATCGGAAACGATAAGGAAAAGTCAAGGGAGGGTCTGAGAGTCTCCGCACCACATGGAGGCGGGGGACAGACAGCCCTCAGAGGGCAGCCCTCCCGGCCAGCCATGGCCTGAGGGGGTACGGGCTGGTGTGCCCGGCCCCGTGCGCCCACCCGGATCGCCCTACCGTGGCTCTGCAGGATCTCGTGCTTGAGGCCGCCCGTGTAGTCGATGAGCTCCTCCAGGCCGCGCTCGCACAGCTGCCCATAGCCCGAGAACTTGTGCAGCACCTTCTCCAGCTCGCGCTCCACCGTCACGCACTGATCCATCTCGGAGGCGGCAGCGGCGCTCGGCTCCCCGGAGCCCGGGTGTCCGCAGCCGTTCGGCCCGGGCCCGGCCGAGGCCGCGTCCTGCTCCTCGTCCCCCAGGCGGGCGGCGCGGGCTACTAAAGCGACAGGCAAGCTAGCCACGGAGCCGGGAGAGCCCCGTGCAACCCGTGCCCGCCTGCCCCATGGCGCCCGGCGCCCGGCCCCCGGCGCGTCGCCTACGCTCCCGGTTGCTCACCCCACCCGGCTCCGCGTCCCCGGCCCCTGGTCCTCGTTCGCTGCGTTCAGGAGCCCACGACCGAGCCCCCGATTGTTTTTGTTTTCACGGGAACCGGCCGATGACCTGGTTCTCCAGGGCGGCACCAAGAGCCGCGGAGCCGAGAGGGGAGGAGCCTCCCAGGCGAGGGAAGGAGGCGGCGCGGGACGTACCAAGCACACCCGCGAGGGGAAGCAGCCCAGCGAGCGCGGGCGGAGGAACGCGAGCGTCAGTTCGCGCCGACGCTCTAAAGGTGAGGGCCGTACCACGCGGGAGGCGTGCAAGGGAGAGGTTGAGGGTGGAGCAGGGACCCAATTGGTCCAAGCAACTAAACAGGGAACTTTGGAGGCAGCCCCAGCCCTCAGAGAGCCCTACAACTATGCGCTCCGTAAACAAGAGGGTGGAAACGGTTCCTCACCACT
>PVJL010006714.1:0-87997 GCA_004026885.1 Lyroderma lyra | reverse complement strand
GCCCGCTCCATAAGTCCAAAGCTGTGGGCCTGGCCTGAGACAGCAGGGTCGCCTTTGCAGCAGGCTGGGAACAGGAACTGCAGCCCTGTGTAGGTCTCCAGGGGGCTTAGAGCTGGGGTGTCATCTTTGCAGTTCAGAGTCCTCGCTCAGCCCTTCTACCACTCAAAAGTTCCAGAGGCTGGCTCCCAAACTCCTTCCGTCCCCAGCTCCCCAGTCTTTCTCCCCTCCCCCAAACTGCGCAGCTCCGAATAGTCAGCAGGGATCGCATCCTGAGTGGTCTGTCTTTGCTCCCTTCCCTCTCCCCAACTCGCCCACTTCTCGCCAGCCTTCAGGTGTTTACTTGCGATTTGTGGATTTCTCAACAGCTGGTCTGTCACTCAGGGTCCTCTTTCTTGGCTCCTGGACGGCCGTTCAATTGTGTTTTCTGGGAGAGGCTTTAGGGACCTCCTCTCCAGTCGTCATCTTGTCTTCTCTCCTGTTTCTTTTTAATATAAAACTATAGAAATGCTTTTTTCTTTCTTAGGTTATTGCTTAGTATTTGGCTTCTTTATTAGTTACAGTCTGTTCTTATTACATGTGCTGTGGAAGTGATGTTTCATTGTGGTTTGATTTGCATTTTCCTGATGATTAGTGATATTGAACATCAATTCTAGCACCTTTTAGCCCAGTTTGATTTTCAGTATCTGAGGGACTTACTGGAAGAGAGTTTTAGAATGTATTAGAAAAGCTGTACTGAAAATCTATACAAGGTCAGAGGTTATTATAGAGATGTGGGAAGCACCTGTATCACCATACTGGTTTAGGAGAGGGCTCCATGGCATAGTGATAGCTCTAGCTGTCACCATTAGACACCTTTCCTTCTCATTCCTCCTGCTTACCTCCCAAATGAATTTAACACACACAACTTTGCATGTACATTTTAGGGATCACTAGATCCCAGGTTGGTTTCTAGAACAGAGAGATGTGAATCAAGTACACATTTTGGGGAAATACTATGCTTAAGAGGTAGAAGAAGCAAGAAGAACCAGAGAAATGTTGTGTTGACAGATTTTGACCTTTCCTTAGATTTAGAGAAGATAACTGACTTGAGAGGCCAAGCAGTGTATGCCTCTGCTCACTGTGGTGATCCACAGGTGTAAATTTTACTGGTGAGGCAGAACAACATTGTAAAGCAACCATTAAATGCCTGGCTTGCAGGAGGTCCCCATAGAGATGGCTGGTGCTACTATTAAATTACTGCCACAACTTTTTCTCAGTTACAGCGACTACTGCTGTGCCTATTGTCTTCTCCACTGCTGCAATCTGCAGAACATGGTTTGTTTTTGCTATTAAGTTTATAGTACTGTTGAGAAGATAAAAGATGTAAACCCCGAAGAACTGCTAATAATAAAAAAAGCAATGGAAGAAGTTAAATTTATATTTTTTGCATATGAAAAATTTTGAAGATTTATAAGTGGACTAAAGAATAAAGGTAAATTTTTACAAAGGGGAGCATAAGATATGCCTAAGTCATTAAGTAATAACAGTATACAAGGAAGCTCTGGATCATATGCTTTTGGTAGGCCATTTTGGGTTAAAAATGGCTAATTTTAAAACTTTTCATTGGAATGGAAATCCTTAATGGCTCAAACAATGGTATAATCAAAACATTTCTGGGGGAAAATATTTACCTTTATAAAACTACACATATAACAGAAATATACACCCTCTCCCCTAAAATGTGACCCATATAGGTCACTGAGTAATGTCCTCATGTTACTGCGTCATCGGACTTCCCCTTCTAAAGGAAACAGCATATTTTCCTCACTGTGAACATGGGGTTTTCCATGTTAATGTGTAATTGGAATAACAACAATACTAAAATAGGTTTTTCTTAAGGGGACTGTTATTCTGAAGAACAAACAAAAAAGCAGTCTTAAGTCTTCCGACATTTTCAGATTGGTGACTGAGACAGTGGTGATGACAAATGAGACTCCAAAGACGCGCTTAACCTTGAACACGTGTTCCACCTTTCCTCAGTCTTAGGTGTTTCTCCACGTTGAGACTGCTTTCTAGTTCAAGTGTTATGGTTTTGAAATTAAATGAAGTATTTAGATAATTTTTATAAATGGTTTTGTGCTATACAAATGTAAATTAGCATTAAAAAGCTCTATTAATCTTCACATGTTATTTCTTTTCAATATAAAACTATAAAAATGCTTTTTAAAATTTTTTATGTTAATGCTTAGAGTTAGGCTTCTTAGTTATTTTTAGTCTGCTCTTATTACATGTGCCCTGGCAAATCTCCAGATCCTTCCCTAGAGTTTATTCTTCTCTAATCCTTTAATATGGCTGCATGGTAGTTGTACTAACCTTTGCACTGAGTTTCACAGTTCACAAAGCTCATTACGTGTGCCATTTTGGTGTATTCTGGAAACCAGTTTTGAAAATATCTTGTAGGTATATGCAGGTGATTCAACACTGAACGGTCCTACTCTCTGCACTTTTCACCAAAGTGTTTTAGTGATATTTTGAGTTAGTTTCACTGTAGAAGGTAATTTGACATTTAAATCTGTGAAATGATGAACAGTGCTATTAGCGATTCCTCTCATAGGTCACAATGCAGGTGTTTGCTATAAATCCAGCTGGATGTCAGTATTTTTGGTTTCATGCCCTAAGAACTCCTGTTTGCCTTTCTGACCAGGCATGTGACCTATTTGGGCTGTCACTGATACCATTTGCAGGCATTGGAATGACTCTTGTATTATGCATGCGTACCTTTAATTTTTTCATTTTTAAAATACAAATTATGTATGTATATGTACTTTTCCCTTTTGTTCTTTACAGCTGCAGATTTATTCACAGATTTGGAAAATGCTTTTCAGGGGAAAATTGATGCAGCCTATTTTGAGACCAGCAAATATCTATTGGATGTTCTCAATAAAAAGTATAGCTTGCTGGACCACATGCAGGCCATGAGGCGGTACTTACTTCTTGGTCAAGGAGACTTCATAAGGCACTTAATGGATTTACTCAAGTAAGAAAACCATTTTGATTTTTATAAATATATGGTAGATTTAAACATGATAAAGAGTCTTACAATTTTTGTTTAAATAATAAATGGTATTAGAGGAAAATTTGTTGAATTCTTATGGAACACATTGGTAAGTAAAATCAGAAAAGGTAAAATTGTCATTATTGTGTTAAAGACTATGTTTTTGCTTTTTCTGTGCTTTGTTCATAGAAGAAGCTTGTGTACTTAACACTATGGCACTGAGAGTTCAGTGTACAAGGAGCACATGACATAATCACAATTAGCTTTAGTTTGAAAGTTACAAAAATAAAATGTATATTTTAAAACTGAACTCTTTAGTTTACATTGTTTCTTATTTACAAAAACAAAACAACCCCCCCAAAAAAAAAAAATAAAAACAAAAACTATTACTCTTTTTATTTTGTTCAATGTCCTTCCCCTCCATCAGTAGAGATGTAGATAGTTTCTGGCTTCTAGAGTAGAATGTTAGACCCTTGGTGTACAATCCAGGGCTCCCAGGCAGCACTTGTTAAGAGTGAGTGTGGGCTATAGCATGGAGCTACTGATTTTCACTCAGGCATATAAGAATGGAAATTATTTTTTTGATATTCCCTTTAGGACACTTAAAATAGTATGTCACCTTTCAACCATATCTAATCAAGCAGTTATTTCAGGGCTTTGGTCCTCAGACTTTAGTGTGTATCAGAATCCCCCAGAGAGATTGTTGAAATGGATTACTGGACCCATCTATAGAGTCTGGTTCAGTAGATCTGGGGTAGAGCCCAGGAATGTGTATTTACAAGGGTTGTCTAGAAAAATCAGCCATAAATGCTTTATTTTTCATATTACATGGCTGGATACTATCTGGACAGTCCTCATGTAACAAGGACCCAACCGAAGGTGATGCTGCTGGTATGAGGACTATGCTTTGAGAAGCCGTGTTTCAGATACATAAGCTCCTATAGCCCACCTCTACCTAGAAGTCAGTCTTCAATTTGAAAAATAATTTAGTTTTTTTGGACTTATATAGCAATAACTAACCTTCTACATGGGTAATATTGTTAGATTAATTAGCCCATGAAAGAGTTGATTATCTGCTAAATGTAAATGCTTGGTGATCATACTTAATGAAGTAGCATTTCTGCACTCTCAGTAAGGAAAGGTTTTTTGTTTTTTATTTTATTTTATTTTGCTTTTTGGTATGGGGGTAGCTCCCTGACTGGGAATCAAACCCAGGCCGCAGCGCTGACAGCTCCAGCGCCGAAGCCTTAAGCCACTACACCATCAGGGAACTCCCAGGAAAGGGTTTGCTAATTAAATAGTGATCATGAGGTCAGTGCCTTTTGGAAGTGTGAATGGTGATGAGTTTTTAAAGGGGAAATGTTCTCTAAATGCCATATGGCTAAAATGGGAGTACATGTGAGGATGTGGGATGAGCATATCCACAGGTACAGATGTGCAGGTTGTTGCAGGTAGAGATTAGCAGGGCATTTCTTACAATTTAAAGTTAAATAAAAATTTAGAGGTCCATGGCAGCATTATACATCAGATTCTTTAGCTGACTCAGCATATTAAAAACCTTATGCTAGGTTTTAAGAGCATCTCATGTTTGCTATTAAATGAAAAATTATTCTTGAAGCCATTCTTTAGTTTCTACTTTTAAGGGGGAAATGCCATCAAATCTCTCATTTGCCTTCTATTTATTTTGGTGAATGATATGTTGTGGGTTCCTTTTCATCTGTCTCTGCCCAATGTTTTACTGCCAAGAAGGCCTGTAGTTAGCAGAATTTATATGCACACCTGGGGGTGATTGGCAGTGTTCTTAACCCAGGTGTTAGCATTCCTTCAGGAATGTTTGCTGATAATGCAGTAGTATGTAGCCTTTAGAATCATCCACAGATCTGATTGTTTTGATTTAACAAACACCTATCCTCCCATTGGATCTGTATAGGAAATTTGAATAGTTGATATTACTATAGGTTAGTCTTAAGTTGGAAACATTATCCACATGTATGGCACATTTAAGTATTTTCCATTTAAGCTGAATCAAAATTAATTTTTTTTTGAGATTTTAAGGAAATGTTTTACTTCTCCAAACTGTAAAATCCTAGTTACAGTTAATTATGTGAAACTTGTGTTACCATGTTGTATTGGTTCCATGTGTCTTTTTACTTTTTGTAATTTGAATCTTTATAGTTTTAAATTTTTACACAGCTTATTAAGAATTCAAATAATATTTTCTTTTATTTTTAAAATATCTGTTAAGACCAGAACTTGTTCGTCCAGCTACAACTTTGTATCAACACAATTTGACTGGAATTCTTGAAACTGCTGTCAGAGCCACCAATGCCCAGTTTGACAGTCCTGAGATCCTCAAAAGACTGGATGTGAGGCTGCTAGAGGTACTGCAACTCTGGGTTCTACACAGTCTACACAAAGCAGTGAGCTCTCACCGAGGCCCATGCATTGTCACTTAATATTTTCCTTGTTGTTTAAGGCACAGCTAGTTTAGTCCAGTGGGTAAGAATCATTACTGAAAAACTGGTCAGCCTCAGCTTGAATCCCTCCTCTGTATGTAACCTGTTATGGTGTGATTTGGTCAAACCACTGCTTCTCTAAACCACACTAGGTCTCAGTTCTCACCTTACAAAGGGGGCCTCTCACTGGGCTGTTGGGCAGAGAATGTGCAGCACTGTCACAATACTTGGTGGCACGTCATGGATGTGCAGTAAATCGTAATTCTTATTCATGGTAATATTGATAGAAGGCACTGAGATGATATGTAATAATACAAATATTTATCACATTTAGATGTTTTTTGTTTCAGTTTGATGGAAGATTTTTCTTAGGGGAATTAGTATCATAAATAGCACTTTGCTTAATTGTGATGAACAACCCTTAGCAGAATCTGCCAAGGTTTTTAAAATGTTGACTTTTAAGGATTTAAAACATATAAGGCAGTAGGTTTTTGTCATAAAGAAATGGTAACGAGTTTTAAACACATTTTACAATATTCATTTAAAAATATGCCATTCATTCCAAAACCATTTTAGAGCATCTACTATGTGCCTGTCATTGTTTAAATGCTGAGGATCCAAGAGATGACAAAAACATGTAATTCTCTGCTCTCGTGTAGCTAACACTCAGAACTATTGAACATTTTTTTAAAATTGGGCTTTATTTTACTGCCTGTTTTTTGAATTTGTTAAGTTCTTAATACTGGTGGAAAGTCCTGTATTTGTTTGTTTTTGCTCTTAGGTGTCTCCAGGTGACACTGGGTGGGATGTCTTCAGCCTGGATTACCATGTCGATGGACCAATTGCAACTGTAAGATTCTTCTGTGTACTTTTATAGCAGTCACAGCTATTTAGATTTTGTTGTTTTAGAATTGGCTTTCTTCTCGAAGTGCTTCTAGTTAAAGTGATGACTTGATATCTAGGATATACTTATTGAATGAACACTTAAACCAAAATTGTGTTTTTTAAATAATCATTAATGCTTGCTGAAATGCTCTATTATTTTAAGAATTCTTAAAAATATCATTTGTTCTATCATAGGTTTCAGCAGGTATTTAATAAAAGGATTATTCATTTTGTTCCATTATTCTTAGATTGTAACAACTAATTTAGGATGATTTGAAAGGAACTCTAAAATATATTTTAAGGGAGTTGTATTTTTACTACTTAGATAAAATTTGATATTTAGTATTCATTTCAACTGATGAGAAATAGCTGTACTATTATTATTAATAGTGCTTTTACCATACTTAAAGAAATGCATTATTTCTTTTAACAGTTACCAGATCATAAGAAAGTTGACCAGCAGAGTTGTCTTTTTTGTGTCTGCAATTAAAATGCCCCTTCTTAAGTGCTTATTTTTTCTTTATTTGGACCTGCACACGTTCTCCTTGATTAAGATCCCTCTTTGAACTTATTTAGTCATTTTTATATCTGAAATATTGATGAACAACATGCGTTTCTTTTAAGTAGTGGGAAAAATACTCTGTTAAAAAGTAATATAATTTGGGCCTAAAATTTCTCCTCAGTGGTTCTTGCAGAGTTTGACTCCATAGCTTTTGATGCCTCTCAAGGTATAAGTCACATCCCCAGCTAGAATATTATCATCAAAGCCCTTCTTTTCACTTTCAGGTTTACTGTTTTACTATTGACAAATGACTCAGTGTCGTGTCTACTGTGAGATGGTAGCTAGTGGTACAATTCTTTTTACACATAAATTACCATTGTCTAAACTTTACCAGATCAAAACTACCATATTTTAAATGTATAACAGCTCTCAAATTTAATTTTTGGTCATATTCAAATTAGTTTTTTCACCTTTGACTTATATCCTAAACAATTTTAAATAATTATAATGTAGAAAACAGGATTTAACAAATTATTTAAATTAAAAATTTTCATATATTTGCCTTGTTAATATTGTATACATTATATATTATTTTTTTCATAATATAAAAGATACTATAGTAATAATAACTTATCAATTACTTTACAAAATATAAGTGCTTTGAGTAATAGATAAACTGAACTTAGTCTATATATGCAACTACTTAATTATTTCATAATATTGTATTGAAGTTATGGATTGTGTATAATTATGTATAAACAATTGATCATGCAATATACTTTTAAACTTTTACATTTTTTTAAAAGCTCTAGTAGGAGGAATCAAGAAAGGAAGTTTATATCATTTATTTTAAAAACAAATTTAGGATACATTTCTGTCTATGGATAATAGGTGTCAATTTGTATGCCAACTCCAGTGGTTGATAGTACAGTCTGGGGGCCTGAATTGGGAGGGAGGAAAGGGTCTTATAATTAATTGATTAGCAGAATCTGCAAGGGACAACGTATGGGAAATGATCTCTTTCCTGTCTGGTCTTTGCCATTCTAGTCTTAGGATTAGTTTATGTTCTGAGTTGGTATATTTTCAGCTAAATGGCAATACCTATAGCCATACTATTATACAAGTACAGGTATTTGGACTAATATTAGAAATTGAAATAATTTTGAATTATTAGACATTAAATTTTATGCAGTTGTATAAACTTATGCAGAAGTCACTGGAAAGATAAAAAGAGGACTAATACCCTTAAAATATACTTTTAGAATCAAATTTTGGGAGAAAATGAATTTTCTGCTTTTTTCCTATTTAATTTACCATATTACCTATATTCCCTTTCTATTCTCATTAATCGAGAGTGTTGTTTTTGTAGAGAATTTAATTATAATGGGTAGATACATTAGTTATATATGATTGTATCTTATATAAATATATAATTTTAGTTTATTACTAACTCTGAAGAAGGATATGGAAAGATTACCTTTAATCTTCCCTTTTTGCCAATGGCAGGATAAAATCCATTTATTTCTGTCACTAATCTCCAGTTTTAGATGAGGTGTTAGAAGCTTATTTGTTTAATTTTATCTGAACTTTATAGTAGGCAGTAAACTAAAAGACCATATACATAGCAAAAGTAAAATGTGGAGGATGTTTTCCTCTATATAAATGCAGTAGAACCTATACTGGGAGAATCCTTATGTCACAAAATACTGTCTATCAGCCTGTCCCTTGTTCTTTGCAGGTGTTTACTCGAGAATGTATGAGCCACTACCTAAGAGTATTTAACTTCCTCTGGAGGGCTAAGCGGATGGAATACATCCTTACTGACATTCGAAAGGGACATATGTGCAATGCGAAGCTCCTGAGAAATATGCCAGGTAACCCCCCTTCAGAAGGCAGTCAGGGTGAACTGTGCATCCCAGCTTGGCATATGCTTACTAGCAGTTTCACACTCTTTAACACTTACTTAGTATTTTAATTAAAGTCAGTTTGGGAATTGCTTTAATGTGTTGTTTTGGTTCATAAACCAGGACTTGGAAATATTTTATATTATTTTACAATTAAAAGCTATAGTTAAAAATCTCGTATCAGGTAGTCAAAGTTTATTTTAATGTTATAAATATTGAATGACTTCAATTAGGAATAATTTTGAAATTGAGTTTGGTCAAAAGCTTTGATCGAAAACATTTGTTAAAATGTATCTTTAAATGAATTAAACTATTATACTCTTAATCCTTTGATTGTTGAAAGTAATTATTTGAAAAAGGAGCAGTTGTTTGAAGAAAAGCATATGTGGGCTCTACTTGTTTTCTATGTTAAGGCTGGCCCTTGTGCAGCTCCCAGAGTTACAGAATAATGGCACCCCAGAAAGCTGATAGGGCCTGGACAGTACCTGTCCATGTGTTGTTATATGGAGTTGCAGTTTTTACTGAGCGTCCATGTTTTCTCTATTCCTAGCAGGTCTTTCCCAGTGGATCATGATACTCTTATGCTCCTGACCTGGCTTCCTCTGTATTCATTTTATATAATCATAGGGATCCTCTGAAATAGCTGAGAAATGAGGGGGACGTTTTCTTGTAAATACTATCATGATTGTAGACAGTAAATCCACTTTCTAGTAAATGTAGGCT
This sequence comes from Lyroderma lyra, assembly GCA_004026885.1. Classification (NCBI taxonomy): domain Eukaryota; kingdom Metazoa; phylum Chordata; class Mammalia; order Chiroptera; family Megadermatidae; genus Lyroderma; species Lyroderma lyra. The sequence continues at coordinate 78,493 of PVJL010006714.1, read as the reverse complement.
GACTGCCATGTGGATTTTTGGAAGGAGGCAGGCAGAGGACGTCAGAACCTTGCACTGTCTCCTGGGTCTGCATCTGTTACTCTTTCCCATGATTTCATGAGCCTCTCTTATGGTCTGTCACAGGATTACTCACTTATTTCACTGGGTGTGCACTTGTAAGTTACTCACTTTACCTGCAGTGCTCCTTCTCTGCATTCTTTCAAATGCTGTTGAGTAGAGTGTTTCTTAGCTGTCATTTTCTCTGCCAGCATCTTTCTTATTGTCTGATTTAGATCAATTCAGTGTAATGCAAATACTTGGTCATTGTATCACTCTTCTCCCTTCAAAATACGCATCTGCATTATGTTTAGCTCTGGGAAACCTGAGCTCCGCAACAGTTTAAAATATTAGCTGGTTGTGATACATGTTTCTGATTTGAATCTCAGCTTAGCAATATCTATATGAATTTGCTTTTCTCATGTATTGGGTAACCAATGAGTTTTTTTGTTTTCTACTCGAAGCTAACCAATACATTTGATCTATGTATGGGAAAAATAAATATTTTATTTTTTATAAAATTAATAATTTTAACATAACTTGATTCTATTATATAGAACAGCAGTGTCCAAACTTTTGGCTTTCCTGGGCCACATTGGAAGAATTGTCTTGGGCCACACACAAAATACACTAACACTAACGATAGTTGATAAGCTAAAATAATGGCCGCAAAAAAATCTCATAATGTTTTGAGAATTTTTATTGGGCTGCATTCCAAGCCATCCTGGGCTGCAGGTTGGACATGCCTGATTAAATAGAGTTTCAGCCTCTTACACTTTTCATTTTTTTTCTTTGTCATTAATAGTGCTTCATGTGTACATATCATTTTATTTTTTCTCTGGTGAACATGTAGTTCTTTTTTTTTTTTTTTTTTTTTACTGTTTTTCTACTAATATAAATAATGCCATAAGCCTTTTATAGATGTCTAGTTAGTTATATGCCTCTGAATATTTCTTGAAATAGATAAATTGGAAATGGAATTGCTGGGTTAACAGGTATGAATCTTAGTTTTACTTTATGTTCACTAATACTTAGTATTTGTATTTTAACTCTGTTGCTACATACTATTTACTTTTCAGGAAGGTTATACCAATTTTATTTACATCCACATAAGCACATCTCTCACTGCTTAAAATTATCTGCATTGCTGTTTTTTGGCTAACAATGACACTACATTCAAACAAATTGGCAATGTGATAGGTGAAAATGGAAGTTCATTTTAATTTTTTTAATTCATCTAAAATTATTGATCAGTGTAAACTCTCCTTTCCTTTTCTTCTTCTCTTCTTTCTCCCTCTCCTTTTCCCTTCCCCTTCCCTCCCTCCCTCTACCATTTATGTTTCTTCAGGAAATTTTTTACGCTTGTTTTTGTTAGGGTGTAATATTAAAGACCAGGCAACTTAATGCACAGAAATCAAACAGGTAATCAATTTTTTTTAATATAGTAAATTTAGAAATGTCCCACCAAGCACATACCTGAGTGAAAAATATAAATAGAGTCTGTAAAGTGCTCCTGTAAACAGCTTTTGGAGTTCTACACATGTGCACACTGTGTGTAGATGGTTTGGTTATATGTACAGTAGCAGTAATTATCAACCTCTGAAACATTTTAATAATAGTCACCAAAATAAATGGATTGGTATAAATATAGTAGACTCTCTCCATTAACAAGAAGTCAAGCAACCAGAACTCTCAAGCAACCATCAAAAAAATGAAAGAAATCATACTATATCTAGCATGGGTGCTGATTAACTGAGAGTCTACTAGTTACACTTGAAAATGATTTGCTTAGGACAAGAGTTTTTGATAATGGTCTACTAAGACCTTTATACCTGATGATATATATTTGCAATTCAACTGGACAAAAAAAACTATTGTTGATACTAAAATGGTTTAAAAGTTTCTTTCCAGAGGTATGGAATGTTTTTGGTTAGGTTCAATTAATTTAAAAAGTATCACATTAGTGGCAACTAAACTTGTATTTCCTTTTTAAAAATTGTTTTTAATAATTGTTTTATTTTTCAATTACAGTTGATGTACAATATTATATTAGTTTCAGGTGTACAACATAGTGATTAGACTTTATATTACTTACAAAGTAATCACCCTGCTAAATCTAGTACCCGTCTGAGACCATAGTTATTACAGTATTACTGATTGTATTGCTTATGCTATACTTTACATCCTTATGACTATTTTGTAATTATCAATTTGTACTTCTTAATTCATGTCCCCTTTTTATCTCCCCAACCCCTCTATCAAAATATTTTCTGTATCTATGAGTTTGTTTATTTTTTAGATTCCACATATAAGTGAAATCACATTACATTTGTCTTGCTCTGTCTGACATACTCCACTCAGCACAGTACCCTCAAGATTAGTATTTATATTTTTAACTTTTTTTTTTTTTTCCGTCTCAAAGAAGTTCCTCTAAGATTCCTTGTAATACTGGTTTGGTGGTGATGAACTCTTTTAGCTTTTTCTTGTGTGGGAAGCTCTTTGTCTTTTGATTCTAAATGATAGCTTTGCTGGGTACAGTAATCTTGGTTCTTGCTTTTCATTACTTTGAATATTTCATGCCAATTTCTTTTGGCCTGTAAAATTTCTGTTGAGAAATTATCTGACAGTCTTGTGAGAACTCCCTTGTAGGTAATTAACTGCTTTTCTCTTGTTGCTTTTAAGATTATCTTTAACCTTTGGCATTTTAATTATGATTTGTCGTGGTGTGGGCCTCTTTGGGTTCGTCTTGTTTGGGACTCTGTGCTTCCTGGGCTTGTATGTCTATCTCCTTCACCAGACTAGGGAAGTTTTCAGCCATTATTTCTTCAAATAGTTCTTCAGCTCCTTGCTTTCTCTCTTCTCTTTCTTGTACCCCAATGGTGTGAATGTTGGTATGCTTGATGTTCCAGAGGTCCCTTAAATTGTGCTTTTTTTTTGGATTCTTTTTTTTTCTTTATTGAAAACAAAAGTGAATGACTTATATGATGTCAGCATTAAGTGAGTTCATATAAAAATGGAGGAAAGAGAAAATAAGCTTAAATTTGATCACACATAGGAAAACAAAGTAGAGTACTTAAATCCTTGTTTATCTTGATGTTTAGCAATTTTCTTATTTGTAAAAAGAGGAATAAAACAGAAGTAAATCTCTTCTCTATCACTAAAAACTAATTTGTGAAATATATACCATAATACAAGAGCTGTATGGGGAAAATCCAGCCATAAATGCCTCTGTTTTTCATATCACATGACTGCATACCTCCTGGACAGTCCTTGTACAAGTTCATCTGAAGTACATTAAGTATAAACAATATTCATTATTAACTGGTTCTGAACTTTGGCTATCTGTAGATGTTTAAAAATTATGACTCTGGTGTCTAAAATGTTATATCCCTGAATTAAATTATGAGGCCTGTCCAGAAAGTATCCAGCCATATAATATGAAAAATAGAGGCATTTATTGAGGAAGCTACAAGAAATATTGTACATAAGGTAATGATGCCTCAGTCCCCTGCAAATAGTCACCTTGAGACATTACACAGTTCTCCCAGTGTCTCTTCCACTGTTCAAAATACTGTGAAATCTTTTGTTGGAATCACCATCAGCTGCCTCATTGTATTTTCCTGAACCTCATCAACGGTCTGAAATCTCTTCCCTTTACTTCTTTTTTTTGGGGGGTGGGTAATTCCCTGGCTTGGAATCAAACCCAGACTGTGGTATTGAGAGTGCCAAAGCCTAGTCACTACACCACCAGGGAACCCCCTCTCTTCCCTTTAAAAGGTGATTTTAATTTGGAGAAAAGACAGAAGTCACAGAGTGCCAAATCTGGGCTATAGTGGGGCTGAGTCACCTGGATAATTTGATGTTTCACCAAAAAATTCTGCACGAGAAGACTCATGGGCAGTTGCATTGTCGTGATGAAGCTGCCAGTCACCAGTTGCCCATAGCTGCTGCCCTTTTCGTCATATTATATGTCGTCTTGCACCTCTCAGCTGACGAAGAACATTGAGGCAGTGCTCATACACCCTATTGTTTGGCCCGGAGAAGCATATTCATGATGAACAACACCTTCCCAATCAAAAAGCACGGTTAACATGGTTTTAATCTTGCTACGACTTTGCTGCACCTTCTTTGTGTGTGGAGAACCAGGTGATTTCCCTTGGGATGACTGGGCTTTAGCTTCTGGATCATAGCCTTAGGCCCACCATTCATCTCTGGTTGTGATCTTCTTGAGGAAATCTGGTTTATTGGTAGCAGTCTGAAATAAGTCATTAACAACTGCAGCACAGTGTTCCTTCTGCTCTTGCAACAGAAACTGTGGAACGGATTTTGCCACAACACATTTCATGCCAAGATCCTGCTTCAAAATCTTGGACCCAGAAGGTTTTGAAATCCCCAGTTCATCTTCTATTTCTCACAGTGTCAATTGCTGATCTTTGTTGATTGCAATTCGTACATTCCACATTCTCAGGGCTGCAAGTCTTCCAGAATGTGGATCACTTTCAACAGACTCTTGATCATCTTTGAGGTATTTGTGCAACACTTTTATTTGTGCAATACTCATTACATCATCACCGAAAGCCTTATGAATCATCTGAATGGTTTCCATGAAGGAATGTTTAAGCTTAACGCAAACTTTGATACAGATTCATTGCTCTACTTGCTCAGTCATTTCAAATATGATGGCTACACAGTACATAGTTTCACTCAACGGGTGTCTAGAGCCCCCACTGACTTCACAGTGAAGTCATCATTGTTGATGCATGCACATGTCAGTCAACTCTCTTTAGCTGCCAGATTACATCGTGTTGTGCAAACCCTTCTCATTATATTGACAATGGCTAGATTTCTTTCTGGACAGACCTCATGTATAGCTTATCTCAACTGTAGTTCACAACCGACTTGACTGCACTGAACAAGTTGAAACTTGTCATACATTGTTACTAAGGTTAGATGCGTCACTTTCCCTATCAAAGATCCCAACCTTTCCATTAGATGGCACTTGGGAGCAGCATTCACCGTACTTTTTGATACACTTTATATATGTTACTTCTGCCTTCTAATGGATGGACTCCCAGATCCTGATACATGGTGGCGGGGAAGCTAATGGTGGCTGTATTCTTCCATTTCTCGCTCCTCTATCACAACCTTTTTTTTTTTTTTTTTTTGCTTCTGTTCTCTTTGGGTGTTTTTTTGCTACTTTATCACTGATTTGATCCTCTGCTTCATCTAACCTATTGTTGATTTCCACTAATGTATTCTTTATTTCAATTATTGTATTCTTCATTTCTGACTCATTCTTTTTTATGTTATCTTCATTTTTATGTTTCCTTTCCCTTTGTTACAGTTCTCACTGAGTTCATGTATTCTTTCCCTAAGTTTATTGAGCATCCTTAAAGCTTGTGGTTTGAAATCTGCACCTGATAGATTGCTTGTCTCCATTTTGTTTAGTTCTCTTTCTGGAACTTTGTTCTGTTCTTTCATTTAGGACATGTTTCTTTGTCTCTCCAGTTTGACGCCCTCCCTGTGTTTGTTTCTATGTATTAGGTAAGGTTGCCAAGCCTCCTGGTCTTGACAGAGTGGTTTAATGTAGTCGATGTCCTGTGAGGTCCAGTGACACAGTCTCCCTGGTCACCTGAGCTGGGTGCTCCAAGAATGTCCCTTGTGTGGCTTTTTCTCCCCTGTTGTAGTGAGCTGTGGTTGCTGTTTGCACATCAGTGGGAGGGATTGGCATTTGGGCTGATGGGTTGTGAGGACTACCACTGACAATGGTGGAAGAGTGCTTGTGTAGGGGGTGACGTTATGGAGCAGAATTCACTTTAGCAGGGCTCTGGTGTCTACCCTTTGGGTGGATCATCCATGGAGGTGGCCACCTGGTTCTCCAGCTCAGTTTGAAGTGGGCCACTGTAGCCTGTGCCCGGCCTGGGGTCACCTGGCATGAGCCACAAAGCATTCTGAAAATGGCAGCCACTCATGTAGGGCTTAAAGGGGCCTGGGACAGGCCAAGCCCTGAACCAAAGCCTGATGCTACTAGTGCCAGGGTTGGGGCTGCTCAGCACGAGGTGCAGGATATGCCAAAGCCAGATACTGCTTGTTCAGGTTTGTGAACTTGTGAGAGATTTTAGGGAAGTCTGCATCATGAGCCAAGACAGGCCACTTGTATGGAAAAGCCACTGGAAGCGACGTGGGTGGGCCCACAATTTGGGCGGGACTGGGTCTCAGTGAATCACCAGGGCTGGGCAAACACTGTTAGCTAGATTGATGGAGATTAAGATACGCTGGCCACCTGAGTCATGTGGAGGGAGAAAGGCTAACAATGAAAAATTACTTCTGCCAGACCCTCAGGACTTGCCCTGAAGCCAGGTATTCATTTCCTTCATGTGTATCAGTGGTGCCTTTTGAACTGCTTCCCCAGCACTGGACCTCCAAGTAAGTGAGTCCTTCAATGAGTAAGTCTCTGCATGAACCCTTTAAGAGGAGTACCACCCTTTGTCTCATTGAGCCAGTCTCCCTGGTTTTCACAGCCAGATGTTTTAGGGACTTCTCTCCCTGGCACTGGAACCCTAGGCAGGCTGGGAACCTAGAGGAGGGCTGGGACCCCTGCTTCTGTGGTGGAACCTCTACAGCCAAGATACATCTCTGATTTTTAACTACTACATGCAAGTGTGGGTCCATCCCAGTCCATATCTCTACCCCTCCTACCACTCTCAAGGTGGCTTCCTTTTTATGCCTTAGTTGTAGGACTTCTATTCAGCTAGACTTCAGGTGATTCTCAAAGAGAATGTCGTTCTGTAGTTTAGTTGTAATTTGATATGGTTGTAAGAGAAGGCAAGCAGAGCGTTCTACTCCGATATCTTGACCAATGTAAACTTGCATTTCAAATAACATTTAACAAAATGAAATAAACAAACATAGGTGAATTGATATTCTTACTCAAACTTTGTGTATTTGGGGGAGGGAGTGACTGTAGGTCCTCCTTCCCTAAAAGAGTGGTATTAAAATGATCTCCTTTTTGGTCCTTATTAGAAATAAAATTGAACATGTTGGAGAAGAGAGAGGTGGTCAGCTCCCTTGTAGGTGGCATATTGTTATGGGACTGTAATGGCGTTTTACTAGTTTAGTTGACAGCTATTTTTTTTTTCTTGGTGATTAACCTAATAACGATGTATCTAACAACTGACAGTGTTCCAGATGTGGTGAAATAACTTAAAGATGAGCATATGTTTTTCTCTTTAAATGTTTCTCTTTGTGTCTCTCATTTTTGTATGTATGGATGTGTAAATAGTCCTTAATAATTATACATGTAGGAGAAGGTCTCTGCTGGACTTTTCAGCCGAGTGGGATTGGTTTGTCACCATAGATGCCAGGCTGCATTGCCTATTTTAGTCCCCACTCCAGCAGCGTCAGGCTGTGACCTCAACTTGATTTTCTAATCTGTTGCCTCAGTGTCCTCATCTGGGGAATGGGGATGATGACAGCACTGGCCTCCTAGGGTTGTCAAGTTTAAATCTGTGTAAAGTGTTTACCAGTGTTGCCTCAGGAGAGCACCATATGGGCAGTTGTCACTGCTTCTCTGGTGATACAGTGGACAACAAATCGTGTCTGCAGGAGGACCTTAACAGTAATTAGAGATTCCGAACATAGGAGATACGGAAAATCCTAGTTCTTACCAATACCCTTTGAATCCTTAGCTTTGAGAAATAAATCAGATGGGTAATTTGAAAAAGTCATTTTTAAATATAGCATCATCAGTTATAAATACAGGTTGAAGGAGCAGATTATGAAATTGTGCAGAAACTGTTTTAGAGTATTTTTTAAAAAGAAATTTATATACTTTTTAACAACACTCAACACTGTTTATGGTGCATCTCCACAAGAGCAGATGCTTCTGATTGAAAATGCTTAAACATGGTTAAGTCCTTTGTGTTTTTAAATCATACTTGAAGCTCTTTCAACAACCTTTAGAGGGCAGTAAAGAATTACAAATGAGAAACCTATGTAATCCTTGCTAACAGATGTCACCCAATAAGTCTAACAATGAAAAAATGAAAAAAAAAAAAAAAAAAGAATTACAAATGAATCTTAACACATACCCTAAATTAACTAAAGGAAAGAATGGTCATTCTTGATGTTGTGTATAAAACTGTGTACTGTTAACTTAGCCTACTGAGAGATGTATTCTATGTATTTATTGGACCTCATTGCAAATGTTGCTTTTGCTTTGGGGATTCTTAGAATTATATTATTATTTGTGGATCAGTCATAAAAACACAAGTACTTATATTTAAGCTTTGTTTTAAATGTGTTTTCAAGGTGCTCACTAAAGAACTTAAGTTGTATTTTTTAGGAATTAAAGGACCAAATTGTAATTTGTGAATTCAGTCTTATTCTGAATTGGGTTTGTAGTTTGTCATTAGAGCCTTAACTGGGCAGTGAGAAATTCCACAATTACTTAACTACATAATTTCTCACATGGGGAAGAACTGTAGCATTATAGGGATTTCATTCTTTTATTATATGGATTATTTTATCAGATTTCTTTCAGTAGGCAGTGTTCTCATAGCAGCAGCCATAGATCTCTTCATTCTCAGAGGCTTTAATTTAGGAAAATGCCATTAAAGATGCTATATTCTGTACTCATTTTAGACACAAGAAAAAAATGATGCTTTTTTTTTTTTTTTAAGAAAGAAAACATTATTTGGTAGTACTTTAAGATTGTGAAAGAAAAGAACACATATTTTAACATTGTTAAATTTGTCTTGGTCATGGAAACCTCTTGAAAAGATGTGAATTTAAATAGTCAAGACACAGATGAATCCCGGCTCTACTTTAATTGTTTTTCTTTTAATAGGTGAAACAAAGATAGTTTATTGAGAGAAAGTACACTCCAAAGAGATAGGAGCGGCTCGAGCAGGAAAATGGCTCAAGAGCTCTACTTTAATTTTGAGGACTGAAATCACTCATTCAGTAAATAATTATTGAGAGCCTACTTTGTGCTGCCTGTTCTTGATATCTAGTGACAGATATGACAAACAAGGTCTCTGTGGTCAAAATGTTTATTGTCTATTAGAGCAAGATGGACATTTAAATAGAACTTAATGATGCACTGTGATAAGTTGTTTGATATGGCAAAAATCAGGAGCTATAGGAATACAAAGAGCAGACCCCTGACAGATGTGGGTAGGATAGAAAAAGGCTTTCTAGAGGTGTTAGCATCCAAGTTGGGATCTAGAGAAAAGTGTGTAATCAAGGGAAGAGTGTAGGAGTGAGGTGTAGGGCAGTGGTCTTGTCAGAATAGTATATTCAGAAAGGGTCTGATGAGGATTGGGCAGGAGAGCTAAGCAGGGACTAGGTCTGAGGACCTTGAAGGCTGTGTTATTTAGTTAGACTTTAATGGAAGTGGGAGCCATTGAAGTGTTTATATGAAAGTGTGACATGCTTAAATTTGTGCTTTCTAAAAGTATTATTGAGAAAAATGGATCCAAGGGGTAAGAATGGAGGTTGGCAGATCAGTCAGTTGGCATAGTGTGTGAGGGATGACATCGTTCTTGGTGAACACAGCTGCTGTGGAGTTGGTGAGAATGGATGGATGGATATGAGAGAGATGGGGAGGCAGGACTTGGTGATTCAGTGAGAAGAGATGAGAAGTAGGGTGGCAGCCAAGATTTCTGACGTAAGCTGGTTGGATGATGATGTAATTCATCGGGTTGGGGGTGCTGGAGGAGGAGCATGTTTAGGGGTAATGCTTTTGTCTCAGGAACTTTAATTTGAGATGTTTTTAAAGATACATGCCACACATCTTGTTAAATTGAGCTGAAGCCCAAGCCTGATGCAAACTAAACATATACTTTAGATGTCATTAGTTTAGATGGTACTCAAAGCCATGGAATTAATAAGATTGTCTAGAAATAGAGTGAGAAAAGGTCTTGGAGGAAAGAGAAGTGGAATGGGACTGCCTAAAGAAGACGAGGAGGAAAGGAAGGGAAAAAGTGGAATTCAGAGCACAGGTGGGGCTGGGATTCACTTGAAAGCTGTGCTGGTGATATACATGGGCTTGCTGGCGGGAAGTGAAGAAGCTCCCACCTGATGGCTGTTTTCCTCATGACCTGGGAGGGAGAATGGAGAGAAGGCAGTGGATCACAGATTTGAGGAGAGAGGGCAGAAACAGCTGTGTTAAAATAGGAAGTGAAAAATAAAAGATTTCTCAGAAGCAAGGACTAGCTGAGATTGAGTGCCATGAATTTTGGGTTGACATCAACATTTGTTGTTGTTGTTAAATGGTTTTGTTTTGTAATCAGTTACATTTTTATTTCCAAGAGTGGGTAACGTTAAAGGCCCTAGATTAATAGGTAGTGGAGAAATCGTAGGCTCAAGTAAATCAGATTATGAAACAGAATTAATGACTTAATCACTACATATATTATTTATCAAACTGTCATAATGCAGAGAAAAATTCCTGGTTTATGAAAGAGCTCAAAAATGACATGTAAAAAGTGCTAGCAAAAATATATAACATGCTACTAAAAACTAACATGTTATCTAAGTTCTGCTGGATTGATTGTTGGTGTGACTTTAGTGGAAAAACTCTAGAGGAGACTGCAAGAAATGCAGACTAAAAGGAAAAATAAACACTTGAGTTTTCATGGAATTGAGCTCCTTTCATTATGTATAGAAAATTAACTTGGAGCTACAGTACCGAGTAGCCACAAAAACTTTTTTTATATTTCTATAATAAATGTAGGGTCCTGTAGAGATACTATGAGAGGAGTCTACTTAACATTTTCATAAATCATCTATTGGGAGTATATAAAGAGATCTACAAAATTGAAGAAATCTACAGTTTTTTCATTGATGTTAAACTTTCTCTGGTAGAAAAATGTCACAATGGATAAGTGTAACCTGTATAGTCATTTCACAAGGCTAGAAAACAAGTTGACAGCATTCACTGTGAGTACACGCAAAGCAGTACATTTTAGGAAATATTTGAAGTGCACTAGAGGATATCAGGGACATTGGATATCACAGTGAGGCCTGAGTATCATGTATGATTTGTAAAGACATTAATCAGTTTGTTTCCTGATGAAAAAGTCCACCAAAATTCTGTGATAAAATTAAGAACATTAAAAACAAAACAAAACAAAAAAACCCAACCCTCCCACAAATGGTATCTAGACTTTTATTTAACTTTGTTTGCTACACTACGAAGAAATCAAATCACACCCTAGAAAGATCTTGAGAATCAATATGTATGATGTGTGCCTGCACACACTTTGAATGCTTTAAGTGTACACAAATGTGCTACAGGTAGGACTCCTGGGCTTTGTGGGGGAAGATGCAGTCCTGCCACTCCAGCTGTGAGTTACAAATGGTAGTTACTTCCCTGAGAAGCTTCCTTAGGCCATAATATAGATGAGTATCACTTAAAACAGCATTTTATTATGCTCTCTTACATTGAAAAGTAATTTTAGTCAAATACGTTCAGAGTATTAGACTAGAAATCTTCATCCATTTTTGATAGTTTTAGTAGAATAAAGTACAACTTCATTCCAGGCTTACGGATGAAATGTGAAGCTTATAACCTGTTCTTTGGAAGAATGTTTACTATATTCATGGATTATAGATTCCTAATGGTGTGAAGATATCAGGTGTATTTGGAACACATGGTCATGCTGTTTCTTCACTGGCCAAAGAGTAAATATTAAATCAGCAAAATCCCCACAGTGCCACTTAATGCTTAACTTATAGAAAGGAATATTTTTTAAAATACATATTGTCACTGCTATTTTTTTCCACATCTGTTTATATATTTCACTTCCTCATTACTCTCTTAAGAAGGGATCAGAGTGATTTCTCAAATAACTGCGTGCAGTCACAGATTATCTAAGGTAGCTACTTAAAGACATTTTGAGTGGTAACAAAAATGTCAGGTCTGACTCATATTAAAACCTCTTTGTAGTCCCACCTCTGATTGAACCCTTATGTACAATAGTGTCCCATCATACTCTGGTAGAATCTTCAAACGAGAAATTAAAAGTGGAGCAGAGAACGGCTGCTCCATGGCGACCTTTAAGCCTTTTGATGGTTTTATAATCTCGTAATGAGAATAAAAGAATAGAAGCAGAGTCTGGACTCAGGCTCACCTCCCTCCAAGGTTCATGTTTCTCTCCGGTTGCAGGGTCATGCTTGGGGCCTTAAGGAAATGTCACTTTTGTCTCTAAAGGGCTAGGGAATAGTAAATGGTTCATGTACAATAGGTAGGCTAATTGTAAAGAAGCCATAAAATTGAGTTTCTATTTAGTCAGTATATTGTATTATAATAAGATAAAATTTTCTATTTAATTTTTAAATACAATTATTTTGTTTTAGGCCATTTCTTGTTAGACCCTTATATTCTGTAAAGTAATATAATGCTACTTGATTAGATAGTTAAATCCATGTTTAGTATGAACATCACAAAAATTGATTATGAAAAGGTTGTTTTCTGTTTTAAGGGGTCAGGAGTCAAAGTGAGTGATTTTTTTTTTTCTTTTGGAAAGATATATTGCAGATACATAGGAGGGAGAGCATTGTGTTGGTTTTTATTCCCCACATGGTGTCTAACATTAATTCTTTGACTCTCTTGCAGAGTTCTCTGGGGTGCTGCATCACTGTCACATTCTGGCATCTGAGATGGTCCATTTCATTCATCAAATGCAGTACTACATTACATTTGAGGTACGTTCTAATCATCCTTGATATTAGTTTAAATAAGGCATTCTTAATGACTAGTGTTATTTGGAAAAAAGAACTGTACTAGGAAGAATACAACCTTATCCCTAAGTTTTGTATTGTGTTTCTTAGGTGCTTGAATGTTCTTGGGATGAGCTTTGGAACAAAGTGCAGCAGGCCCAAGATTTGGACCACATCATTGCAGCACACGAGGTGTTCTTGGATACCATCATCTCCCGGTGTCTTCTGGACACTGACTCCAGAGTAAGGCTGATGGGTGGTTCAGAAACAAGCAACAGAAATAATATGGTCTTCTTTCCTTGGGTTCCTGTCAAATGGAGGACTTCAGAAAATGCCTGATGCCCACATTAGTAGTGATTAAGACAATTTTATTGATAGTTTAATGTTCAAAGTGCGCCATTTCTGAATAGAGTTGGAGCAGTAGTGCCAAAACATGAAAGTGCCGCAGAGTGGGTATAAAAATGGTAAGAAATAATGCCCATTCATTTCCTAGGTGTAAAGCTATCCTCTTGCAAGTACTCAAAAGAGAAAAATAAATCATGAGCAATGGCTTTGAGCTGTACAGGGATAATATTTGAACAAAATAAACTGAGCAAAGCAGTGATAGAACAAAACAAGAGGTAACCTGCCTGGAAGTTCAGTGATGTGAGGAGATTCAGGGCCCTCCAAGCTGCACACTCATTTTCTTAATCTGGGCGTTACGATTTTCTCTGTGTTTTGCCTTCAAGTTAATATCTGGCTGCATGAGTTAGAAAATAGGCCCATTTGTCTAAATAACCCCTAAGTATTCTGAGGGCCCATAATTTTTTGCTAACATTCCTTAACTTTAGACCCCAGTTCTGAAAGTTGCATGTTCCAAGTGGCAAGTCTTCCTGGAGTTTTGATTGTAGATGAGAGGAAACAAGGAACACTTTGCTTTCACTTAAAACATATATATTGTGAAGTAGGTGGCGAAATTTCAAGTGCATGTTTGACATTAAATATGCAACTTCAAAGAAATTTCAGGCTTGCAGAGGGCTATTTCCTACTAAACCTCCAATCTCTTCAAGGATCCTTCTATGGGAAACATACTACTTGAAAAGGCTTTCATTTTGTCTAAATTTTTAGTCTGTCTGGGTTAGCCAACCATGACTGGGAAAATAGTATTTTGATATGTCAAATTTCATTAGGTATTGATCATATGTGTAAAAACATTGCTCAGATCAAAGATACTTCTACATAGAACGTTTTTATAAATGTATTGAAGTAATGGCACAAACGTAATTTAAAATACTTTAAGTATGATTAGTAATTTAAGAAATGCTGCACATCTCAAAGCTTTTAGCCTCTGCTGCTATTGCCAATTTTTGTCTTTATGAGGCTGAGATGGGAAGTTTCAGTTTCTGTGAATGGTGTTGGTTGAGACATTTATTTTTCAGTAGATATAGATGAGCATCCTTATATACTGTTGGGTAAATTGATGTAGTAACAAATGGGGCATTATTCTTGACTCAAGGCATTCATGGTCACATATGTCCCAAGTGTCCTGGTCAGATAGCACAGGGACTGTGCAGGCAGATGAACTGAGGTCACCATCTCACTTCACAGCTTTTCACCCCACTCCACCATTCCTCGTATTTTAAAAGGGCATGATACTTACCTGTGTTTATAGACTAGTGAGAACGAAATGATGTAATTCACTTAAACTGTTCATAGTCTGGCACATTAAGTGTTAGTTGCCACTGTTTTTAAACTATTAAAAGTCATCGAGTGTGTGTGTGCATGTGTTTGTTTTGTAGAGGTTTATGATCTTAAGATTTAATGCTTTTCATAAACTGTGAACTAAGGATTATATCCACACTGAAATCAATCTAATTGTGGTAAATAATGAGCATTCATGCAACTGATAATATAGAAGTTTTAGCCCATTTACATATATGAATATTCTGTATGAAACAAGTTAAATAGTGACACTTCTTGCCTCTAGAAGATTTTCACTGATATGAACAGAACCCAAGGGAGAAAATATTATTGCCTGAAACATAATTTTCTTGTGATAATGGAATATTTATAGGGGAATGGGTCCCGACTAACTTCATTGAAGGAATCATTGTCCTTAAAGGCTTAATAATCATTTCTGAAATGGTCACTTTCTGATGGTTTTACTTCTAATTTGATAGTTTATTTAAAATACTTACTAGAGCTTTTGTTGTTGTTGTTTTTTTTTTAAAGAAACCCAATATATAAAAGAGATTGAAACAATCTGTTATGACATAAATTAAGTATATTTTTATTATATCAATAAGAAAAACAAGGTTGTTTGATACACATAATTTTGAAGTTGGAGGTTGTGGCATGACAGTTGTAGGTATGTGTGTACTTTTTTGTAATTTGGGTTTGTGCATTGTTCAGAAAAATCCTGAGTCACCCAGTAAATTGTTGCAAACTGATACTACCACAGAATAGAGTTTTGCATTTATCCTGTATGAATAGATTGCTAACAAAAGCCCATATTGCAGCCTTAGCTTGAAGTAAACAACAGTAAGTCACCTCATAGATTAATTGCTCCAAAAATAATAATTTTTTATTTGACTACAATAAACAAATTAGAGGAAATAAATCATTAAAAAACAAAATATTATACTACCTTCAACTTTCATTTTACTTTTTTCTTATAAAGTAAGATCCCTCCGAAAGAAGCCCAGTGTTTACTGTAGATCTCACAGTTGCCTAACTGGAGGAACAGCAGTATTTTGGTTAGGTCTTTCTATTGACCAAACCGAGTCTGCATTGTTCTTGTTTCCCCCAAGTACATTGTAGTGAATGAACAAGAAGATGAACTGTCGTTTTGCAGTATCTGAGTTCCCTTGAATTAGGTTGTTCTGTAAGTTATTTAGCAAACTAATTTCAGTTTTGTTTTACTTAAGTGTCAGACATTAGCTCAACTATTAAAGGTACTGCTGCAACTTAATAAATGAAATTTGGACCCCAGTATTACTGTTCCTTCACAAAGTGATATATTTTAGTGGGATAGAGCACACATCCATCAGATGATGGTGATGCAAATGACATTAAAAATACCTTCACTAACTCTAAAATTGTTTTCAACAGCTGTGTTAGCCCTAGGTGTGAGTTGCTCCCCAAATCAGCTTTATTGTATCTTCCCATCCATGAACTTGGAGCCCCTTCAGTTTTCTAGTTTTCTTTTATGGTTCTCAATAGTTATACCATATTTATTTATCCCATAAATATCTTGCAGATCTTTTGTTAGATTATTACTACATTTGTGGAATTTTTTTTTAATTCATTTTTATTGTTAGACTTATTGGGGTGACATTTGTTAGCAAAAGACTACCCAGGTTTCAGGCATACAATTCTACAGTGCATTGTCAACTTGATGTATAATAAGTTCACCACCTAATGTGACTTCTCTTCCCATCACTTTATATTTAGCTTCCCCCCTCCTCTCCCACCCCCTCTCTACATTTGTGGAATTTGGCTGTCTGAAGGAATGCTATTAATTTCTTTACTTTGATCTTTTATTCATTTTTTATGTCATTACTGTCTCGATCCATTTAGATCCTGTTTTTTACAAGGAAAAAGTTTCTTTCTACAGAGTATGCCTTCTGCTGCTTTTTCTTGCCTTAGGGGATTCACTGAATTGACTAGGAGCACAGATGGGACTCCTTGTCTTATTGTGGACATTAAAGAGATGTTTAATTATCTTATCATTGATTACAGTGTTTGCTAAGGCATCTGATAAGACCTTTATTAAATTAAGTAGGTCCCTTTCTATTCCTAGTTTAGATGTTTTATATAAATAATAAGTGGGTGTTAAGTTTTAACACATGATTCCCTGCCCTGCTGCACTTCTGAAGTTGTCACCCCCATCTTCAAATTATTAATGGTTTTTTTGAAAAAATCTGAGATAGCAGAGGTTAGAGTTGATCCTCTTCAGTCATTGCACACTCCTGTCATCAGTCCACAAAAGCCTTCTCATGTTTGCTGGGTTTAATGTTACCCCCTTAACTAACTCTCCAGTTTCTCTCCCTTGATCCTTCTCCACCACTGACACCAGTATCAATGTGTTTGCTGTGTGACTTTGGGTGTATATATATATATATATATATATATATATATATATATATATATATATAGTATTTTGCAATGATGTGTTTTTTCTTTACATAAATGATTTTATGCAGTAGATCTCATTCTGTTTTCTTTATGTGCTACACTAGGGGAAAGAATAGCTAAAATATGGTAGCTGTATACTGAAGAATACTGTATAACCCTTATAAGCAATGTACGAGAGATAGGTACTGTGACATTGATGTATTTTCAAAACATTTAGTGTTCTCCTTAGTGTTAAACCATCTTTTCATTCCTGTTATAAAATACAATACCTGTTTTTAAAAATCCTTGCTGAATTTGTTTTTTATATTTTGTTAAGCATTTTCTTTCTTTCAGTCTTGATAATTGATGTTGATAGGTGTCACCCCCCTCCAAAAAAAAAACCCCAAGAAAAATCTTGAAGTGCTTTATATTCTTTTCCTTTCTAATCCATAGAATAGTTCCATTCCTCACTCAGCTACTTACCACCAGCTTTGAAACTTGGGGCAGCACTTCTAGTTTGTAAGGTGGTTGTTAGGATTGGAGGAAATTTGTATAGAGAGCTTGGAGCATGTCAGACTGCTGCTGCTGTAGTGATACAGAATTACAGGGTTTTGCCAGGACCTAGTACAGTGCTCTTGCATAGTAGATGTTCAGTAAATGTTTGATAATGAATGAACAAACAACTAATGAGGACTTTGAGAATGTGAATTGTTATTGTTTTATAGATGTTTTTACTGATTATCAATATTTTATTTGAAAAACTTACTAATAAGCACCTTGGGGCTCTATTCATAAAAAATGGTCTTATCTTTTCAGGCACTTTTAAACCAACTTAGAGCTGTGTTTGATCAAATCATTGAACTTCAAAATACTCAAGATGCAATATACAGAGATGCTCTGGAGGAATTGCAGAGGCGATTACAGTTTGAAGAGAAAAAGAAACAGCGTGAAATTGAGGTATGGCTTTTGTACTAGTGGATTTATCAATTTAAATAATGAGTTTATTGCCATAATAATCACAAATATTTTTCTGCTGAAATGTTCCTAAAGCTGAGACTACTCACATACATCTACATTTGGAGTCCTGAATAAATACTGTTTTCAAGGAACTGGTCACCATCACTATCATAATGGCTTTTAAAAAATAAACAGTATTCATGAGAATCACAAATATTTTGCCATTTTTTCATTAATAAGTGTTGAGATACTGATATCCATCTGTATTGGTATCACCCTCAGAATGGTACTGCGACTGCATCACTTTATCATTTGAAACTGGTGGACACATATGGGAACCAAACTTCTATACTTAATGGCTATTTTCAGTGACCTTACTAAAGTATGTCTTACATGACCTTGAATTATGAAAATTTATTGAGCAGATTTGGCTGTTTATGGGATTTCTTGTATTTGCTATAATCTGTATAATCTTTTACTTTTTCAAGATGCTTATTCTTGGGGTGATGACACTTTTTTCAGTTAATACATTTTGATTAGTTTTATTTTTTAGTATTGTTCCCTTAAAATTAGTGACAGAGGATAATATTTAGCTTGGAAAATTCCCAATTTAGAGCACAAGTTGTTTCTTCAGGATAATTTGGAAACAGGAGTACCTGCTCTGTTTGTATTGCCCAGAGTAGTTTGTGATTCTGAAATATCAGAGCTTGCACACACAGAGAAGCACCCCTAACTGTAAGACAGACTAAAATTCAATCCTAACTATACCTCACTGGTTTTGTTCCTTTCAGTGACTTAATTTCTCTAAGATGTAGTTTCCTTTTCATAAAATAGGAGTGAGTTACTTATTTACATGTGGTAATATATGTCAATTATTTAGCATTTAGTAAATGTTCAATAGATGCTAGCCACTGCTGAGATTTTTAAAACTGCCCACATGCCCCAGAAAATCTGCCCTTCTGGAGAATTACTAAACTGTATAAATCTGCAAAAATCAGTCCTTAGCGTGTTCACATTCTGATATAATAGCATGGTGGCTATTTACATGGGAGTTGATGGTTCCCTCTCCAGACTGTTAATCATCAGCACCGGAGTGGAAGAGATCTACATAATAAGTCAGGTTTATTCAGTGTATTTTATTCAGATATACTTAGGGATACAGTAGGAGATCTAAAAGCTGAAACTATATCTGAAAAATTATTTAAATTCAGTAGGCAAGATAATTTATGAAGCAATCATTTAGACCTAAGGTCCACTGTCGTTTTAAAGAGATTATGCTAGAAGACTCATGAAAAGATTTCAGAATCCTGAGAGTACTGAGTGTAATGAGTCCTGAGTGTGATGGAAGTTGGTCCTGCCTGCTTCACTCTCAGCAGTTTGTTTCTCCTTCTTCTTATGCTGCTTCTGGACAGAGGATTCTCTAATTCCCTCAGTCCCTGTCTATATTTCTCTGCTTTCTTTCCACTTCCCAAATTCCTACATTTATAATGATATTTCCAATTCAAATTCAGGATTAAAGCACTTTCCTTTCTTTTTATCTTTTACATAGAAAAACTTGGTTTCCAACGTTGGCACGTTCAGTCATTTGCTTTTTGACAACACCTGCACCACCACCCCCCCCCCCCCCCCCCCCCCCCCCCCCCCCCCCCCCCCCCCCCCCCCCCCCCCCCCCCACACACACGTACATCTATACACACACCTTTCTCAGAACAAGAATCCTGGTACCATCACCAACAATGTAGCTGCAGTATGGTTCTAAATAATATATTCGCTAGATATGTACATCAGATTCCATACTGTAATGCCCCTTGAAATAGTTAACTTGCTTATGGCTATGCCACCAACTCAATGCACACTTATATTAATTGGTTTCATTTTTGCTTTTAAATTATAGGGATAATATTTATTTATAAAACAAAATTGAATTTAATTGTATGTAATACTTAGCTGGTTCCAAAGTCAAAACTATGAAACAAATTTAGACAAGTCTGGCTTTGTTGCTTTCTAATCTATACTAGTTTCTGTCAAAATGTGGTTGTAAAAGTCCAAATAGAATATTGCTAAACTGTGATTTATCAAAGGATAGGATGTTATAAGCAAGTTTCAGTTCAATCCAAGAATACAAAGCTCTTTTATCATTCTAATGAAAATATTGTAATTCACCAATTTACAAACTAAAGGAGAAAAATTTTGATCATCTGAATAGATTGAGAAAATCGTTTAATACCAAGTAAAATCCGATAAAAGGTTTGTCTGAAAAATCTACAGCAGCCCAATGCTGCAGCATTAAAAGTATCTCCCTGGTTGTAGGAATGAGAGACAAGGTGCTGTCACCACTTTTTTCAGTATTGCATTAGTGGTCCAGCCAATGTTATAAATCAAGAAAAAGAAATACAAAATGGAAAAAAAAAAAGGCTTTTTTTTTTTTGCAAAAATCTTACTTGTGGAGGTTTTTTCTTTTTTTTTGCAGAAACCATAGTTGTGGATATAGAAAATCCAAAATAATTTGTAGATAAATTATTAGAATTATAAGTGAATTTCTGAAGATAGCAAGAACAAGGTTAGTATGCAAAAATCAGTTGTATTTCTTCCTATCAGTAACAAACAAAATGAAATTTTTAAAAAAATGTCATTAAGTGAACATTAAATGTAATAAAATATATATAGGACCTCTATATTGAAAATTATAAAAGAGGGCTTGGCAACCTAAGATTTGCAGGCCAACTTTGGTCTCCCATTTGTTTCTATACATAAAGTTTTTGTTGGAATAGCCATTTTTGGGGACCCCTAATTGACCTACAAGGTGTGACAATTAAGTTCGCAAACTTGCCACTGTGTACTTACTTTGGCGGAACTGTACAAACGTGGTAAAGTTTCATACCTTTGGTATATCTGTGCCTCACAGCTGTATCCATATTGACATGTGGCGGTGTCTTGCTGAGTGGTGTTCATTATTGTTGCATGTTTTTGTGTGCCATTGCGAGAATGTCGGAGCTTGAATTAGAGTGAACAAACATTAAATTTCTCGTTAAACTTGTCAAGAGTGGCAGTGAAATCAGGGACATATTAGTCCAAGTTTATGGAGATAATGCCATGAAGAAAATGGCAGTGTACAAGTGGATTAAACATTTTTCTGAGGAGAGAGAAAGCATCACTGATAAAGAAAGGTCAGGGCAGCCAATAATGAGCAGAACTAATGAAAACATTACAAAAATTGGTCAAATTGTGCATCAAAATCATTGGCTGACTGTGAGAAGCATAACAGACCAAGTAAATATTGAAACAGGAAAATCTTAACTGAAAATCTTGGCATGAGAAAGGTGTGGTCCCGAAGAAGCTCACCGATGAACAAAAGCAAAGGAGAGTCCAAGTTTGCCAAGATCTTTTGGAGAGGCAAGACGATGTTTTGGGCTGTGTTATCACTGGTGATGAAATATGAGTGTACCAATATGACCCTGAAACAAAACGTCAAAGTGCACAATGGAAGTCAGCCAATTCTCCATGACCAAAAACATTCCGTCAGTCCAAATCAAGAGTCACAATGATGTTGCTAACCTTTCTTGATGAGAGAGATTGTTCATTATGACTTTGTACCAACTGGACAGTCAACCAAGTTTACTATTTGGAAGTGCTGAAGGCTGCGTGAAAAAGATGAAAAAGTTAGATGAAATTTTCACCAACAATTCACGGTTCTTGCATCACGACAATGCACCGGTTCACACAGCACTGTCTGTGAGGGAGTTTTTAGCCAGTACACATATAACTTTATTGGAACACCCACTTGTTCTGGCCCCCAATGACTTTTTTCTTTACATGAAGATAAAGGAAATACTGAAAGGAAGACCTTATTTTGATGACATTCAGGACTTCAAGGGTAATACAATAACAGCTCTGATGGCCATTCCAAAAAAAGACCTCCAAAATTGCTTTGAAGGGTGGACTAGGCACTGATGTTGGTGCATAGTGTCCCAAGGGGAGTACTTCGAAGGTGACCACAGTGATATTCAGCAATGAGGTATGTACTGCTTTTTCTAGGATGAGTTGGCGAACTTAATTGTCACACCTCATAGTGTTTGTAGTTGCTTTTGTGCTATAGCAGTAGAGTTGAATAATCGCAGCAAATACCATATGCCTGCTCCCTGGCCCTTACACAAAAAGTTTGCTGACCATTGCATCATTGAGAAATAGTAAAGGGACTCTAAATAAATAGATGAATGTATCAAATTTCTGTATTGGAGAATTGATATATGGAGTCACTGCAATCCCAGTTCTAATCCCAACAGTTTTTTTATTTTGTTTTTGGTAGAAAATGATAAGCTAATTTTGAAATTTATGTGGACATACATAGAGCTTAACATAATGAAGAGAATATTGAAAAAGAACAAAATTAGAGGATATACATTTATAATTGAGTACATATGTATATGTTCAAGATTTAAAATAAAATGACAGTAATTAATGATAGTGGCTCAAGGAAGGACAAATCCATGGAACAGAGTAACATCCAGAAATAGCCCCACACAATTAGGAATTATTAATTCCTGATAGATGACACTGAAAACAGCAGGGAGTGGATAACTAATAAATAGTGTTAGATAACTATATCTTCACCCTTCCTTACACACACACACACACACACACACACACTCACACTCACACAGACAAAACCACTATGAAGTGGATTGTAAATATGACATGAAAGGTAAAATACTAAAGTTTTCAGAAGGTAACATAAAGAATAACTATAAAAAATTAAAGGTTAATCATTATGCTACAGTTACTAATGTCTGTTTAGCAGAGATACCCTTAAGAAAATGAAAAAGCAAGCTTATAGAATGGGAGTTGGTATTTATATACAATTAGCGACAGCTCATCCAGATGTTTAAAAAGCTCCTACAAATCAATAAGGCAACCCCATTGCAAATAGGTCTTAAATTTATGAAAAGATACTCACTCTAATTAATGTCAGGTAAATGAAGATTTAAAACCCCAGTGATATAAAATACATTAAACCGCCAATAGAATGACTAAAAGCTTAAAAGCAGCAAATGTTTGTGAGGATGTGAAAAATGAGAACTGCTATGTCCTACTGGTGGAGGTAAGACTGTGGAATACTGTTTGGCAGTTCACCAAAGCTGAATTTAGGAACATTCTCACCCAGTGTATTCACTGTTAGTGTATACTCAACAGGAATGCGTTGTCAGATCCCTAGCCTCATTCCTTATAGCTGTAATACCTCCAAGAGAAGAAGGCATTGGTAATTGGAAGGGGCCACGTGAAGGTCGTCTTGTGGTGCCGGTTGTGTTGTGTTTCTCCATCTGGATGGTGTGCCTGAGTGTATTCATCTTGTAACAGTTATCATGCTGTCTACTTAGGATTCTTGTACTTTTGTATGTGTATTATACTACAATAAAATGGTATATTTAAAATTTTTGTTTAAAAAATAAAAGACAAAGTTGATAGGGAAGAAGAGATAGGAAGTAATACAAGTTTTGTAATTTCATCATCTTTTAAAACCCAGTATCAAAAGATTTTTTTAAAACTCATAAAGCAAGTAAAATAGGTATAAATATATTAAAAGCTATAAACATGAAAATGCCTTCTAAAATCAGGTGGCAAGAAGAAAGAGAACAAACACTGTTATTGCTCAAATTAGGGTGTTGAATCCATCTAAAGTAATAGATGAGGAAAATGGTAAGTTTTATGAAGGTATAGTTACAGAACAATGACAAAATCTTTCAGATTACAGAAGAAACACAGACCATATAGTTAAAGATTAGCACCCTCAAGCAAACCAAAAATCATATCACATATATGATGATAGAACTTAGACCAGAACATCTGTCCTATCAATAAAGCTAACTAGGTTAGACCCACTGAATAAAAGAAAAGGACTCTCAGTTATAAGTGTTTGGGTGGTCCTTCTGGGTAAATAGACTGGGTTGCCTATCACTGAGGGCTTATTGTCTGGGCAGGTTTACTAGTTGAGAAGTTTTAGTGTAAAAGAGATACTCAGAACAGAGTGACGTAGACAGAATGAAAAGAACAGACAAGGTATACTAAGCAAATGAAATTTCTCAAAGGAAAGCAGGTTGCAGTTTGGGGCAAAAAACGATAAACAAGACCAAGGATACCTTATAGCGATAAAAGGTTCAAGTTGTAATGAAGATTGAAACAATGTAGTATCAGTATCAGTATTCAAAAAAGTAGTTAATACAAGAAGAATGGATCAAAACACATCAATATTAGAAGTTCAGTTTATCTCAGGCCATAAAAGCTCAAATGCACATAACTAAAGACATAATTATGAAAATTCATAATCCTCAATGCTTATATTAATAAACTAAAGAGAATGACAGTAAGTAAACTGAACACCCAACTCAAAATGTTAGAAAAGCAGCAGTAAAATAAACATAAAGAAGACCAGAGGAAATACTTGTTAATGACAAGAACAAAAATTAATGAAATAGAAAACAGAAAAGGATTAAAATCCAAGAGCTCGTTCTTTCTAGGAGTCCAGGGGCTGGTGGGGAAATAAAGTAAGCTATTAACTAACCTAATGGGTAATGGGAGGAGAAAGCACAAATATAAGTGAGTAAGTGAGAAAATACATAATTTTTCTCAGTTCTGTGGAAGTAAATCTACTTACCTGAAGGAAATTCATGATTTTCTATAGATTTCCAAAATTGACCCCAGAAGAGAAAGCAAATTCTAAAAAGAACCACTACTAAACAAGAAATAAAATTGTTGAGAAACTCTGCCACCTAGAATGTACCAGACCAGACAGGGCTGAGAAATCCTACCAGACCATTCAGCAGTGATGAACTCTAGTCCTCTATAAATTGTTCAGTCATACAAAAGGCAAATTTCCAAATTCTGTTTTTGAAGCATTATGAAGTTGACACCAAAATGCAAAAAGAAAGACCAAATGTATTGTTGGAAAATATATTACATAAAATATTAGTGGAAAATATTTACTAGAATATTAAAAGAATAATTTGCCAAGATGGGTTTATTTCAGGAATGCAGGCAAAGGTTCAGGAAATCAATTTACTCAGTTGATGAAAAGAATCGTTTGATAAATACTTTATTTAGTCAAATTCACCATTGATTGAGAGCAGTCTTCTAAAAAATAGAAGTAGATGGATGTATCTACATTACAAAAAATATGCTTAGGGGAAATAGTATTATAAGAAGCATTCCCATTAAAGTCAAGAGTTAATAAAAGCTTTAAGGGGTGGCCAATACTTCTAATCATCTAGTTCTACTTTTATGTATTTGGTCTGTATTAAAAATGTGTCCAAAATGATGGAAAGAAATAAGGCTATTTCTTATTATAGCATTGTTTGTAATAGCAAAGGACTGGTTAGTTTGTGACAAATTATCTAAATAGTTACATGTTATACAGTGTAATACTATATTTAAAACAATGAGGGTATTCTATGTTTACTCATATCTATTGATATAAAATATTTCTAAAGTACCTTATTAATTGGAAAAAGTAATCTGGAGAAAAATGTGGCATCAGACAATTATCGCAGAAGTCCTTAGCAGTACAAAGGGGCATAGAAAGTATACCTCTCCTCACTGCTAGCATTTCATCTCAGTCCAAGGCTAGCAGTTGCTTCCATCCAGATTTTACTTAATTTGGTACTTCTGATTCTTCAGGGCCAGTGGGGAGTGACAGCAGCGGAGGAAGAGGAGGAGAACAAGAGGATTCAAGAATTTCAAGAATCTATACCAAAAATGTGT
The DNA here is from genome assembly GCA_004026885.1 of Lyroderma lyra. NCBI lineage: Eukaryota > Metazoa > Chordata > Mammalia > Chiroptera > Megadermatidae > Lyroderma > Lyroderma lyra. Next base: position 52,927 of record PVJL010006714.1, on the reverse strand, counting down.
TCCCAGTTGCGGATATTGACACATTTCTACCAGGTACCTGTCAGGGTAACAAAATGCTGTCCAAATCACATTGCTCACTTTTTTGGTAATTGACAGTTGGCTGTCAAGATGATTAAAAAGGGATTATTTCCATCCGTGTAGTCATGAGTAGCACCTGCAGTGGGTCCCAACCTTGGCTGTGACCCTTCCAGGCGATTCTGATCTGACTGCTCTGTAGTACAGGCCCAGGAACCCCTGTCTGGGATGATTCTAGTGTTACCAGTGGTGGGGAGCAGCTCTGCAGCTCAGACTTATTGGTGAGCCCTGAGGTGCGGCAGCAGCTTGTGGGATGCTGGAGAGAGACATGCACAGGGAGCTACCTCAGGACCCTAAGTGCAGGAAGCCCCTGTGTGAGCAGCTGCGCAGCCATGGCAGCTGAGCAGTTAAGCAAAGGGAGGAGAGACCTGAAGTTGCTGATGGGAGAAGCTGATTGACAGAGTTCATGTGCTTTGCTCTTTATTTCTACTTTATGGGTTTGGTTCCTGATCTCATCTGCTTCTCATGTGGTTTTCTTTTTTCCCCATTTATTTTTATTTTCCAATTACATTTGACATACAATATTATATTGGTCTCAGGTGTACAGCATAGTGATGAGACATTTCTATAACTTATAAAATCCTTATTCCGATATACCTGGTTCCCCTCTGACACCACGTATAGTTATTACAGTGTTACTGACTGTATGCCCTGTGCTGCACTTTGCATCCCTGTGACTGTTCTGTGACTATGAATTTGTACTTCTTGATTTCTTTTCCTTTTTCACCCACCCCTCTCATCCTCTTGCCATCACCCCAACAAATCTAGTACTCATCTGACTCCACCCATAGTTATTGCAACATTACTGACTATATTCCCTGTTATACCCTACATCCTCATAACTATTACTTTGTAACCACCAAACTGAGCTTCCCAATCCCTTCCCCTTATTTCACCCCCTCCCCCAACCCTCCTCCCATCTGGCAGCAAACCAGATGTTTTCTGTATCTATGAATCTGTACTTGTTCCACCTGTTTATTTTCTTCTTTGGATTTTACCTATAAGCAAAGTCACCTTACATGTGTCTTCCTCTGTTTGACACTCAGTGCAGTACCCTCCATGTTTTTTGATGGGAGCTTTTAATCCAATTAAATTGAAGGTAATTGTTGATATGTAGCTATTGCCATTTTATTGTTCATAATTTTGCCTTTCCTCCCCATCTTAAGGAAGTCCCTCTAACATTCCTTGTACTGGTTTGGTGGGGATGAACTCCTTTAGCTTTTTATTGTCTGGAAAACTATTTGTCCTTCAATTTTGAATGATAGCCTTGCTGGGTAGCGTAATCTTGGTTGTAGGTCTTTGCTTTTCATCATGTTGAAGAGTTTCTGCCTCTTCCTTCTGACCTGCAGAGTTTCTGTTGAGAAATCAACTGGCAGTCTTATGGGAGCTTCCTTATAAGTAACTAGTTGCTTTCCTCTTGCTGCTTTAGGATTCTCTCTTTGTCTTTAATTCCTGCCATTTTAACTATCATATGTCTTAGTGTGGGCCTATTTGGGTTTATCTTGTTTGGGAGTCTATGTTTCCTGGACTTGTATGTCTGTTTCCTTCACCAGATTAGGGAAGTTTTCAGTTATTATTTCTTCAAATAGGTTTTCAGTTCCTTGCTTTCTCCCTTTCTCCTTCTGTTACTCCTATGGTATGAATATTGTTACACTTGATGTTGTCCCAAAGGAATAGTATATCTTCATTTTTTGGATTCTTTTTTTTTTTTCCTGTTCTAATTGGATGTCTGCTGCCTTTACCTTCAAATTACTATTTCGCTTCTCTGCTTCATCTAGCTTGGTGATTTCTTTTATTTTATTTTTTATTTCAGTTATTGTAATCTTTGTCTCTCCCTGATCTTTTTTTATGATTCCTATGTCTTTCTTTATACTTGTTATCTCTCTGCTGAAATTATCACTGATTTCTCTGATCATTTTTATAATCATTGTATTGAGCTCTATCTTTGATAGGTGGTATAACTTCATCCCCATTTACTGTGATTTTCTGCTGTTCTAGTTTATTTTGAGCTGTATTTTTTTGTTTCCTCATTCGGGCAGCCTCTGTTTGTATATATTCTGCTCCTTAACCCAACACTCGCTGGTGTAGTTTCTTTGGGGTTCACTGCTAATACTGGGAGAGTGGAAGTCTGGAAAGGAGGGTGTGTGGCCAGGGTTTGTGCCTTTGTTTTCTACCTGGAGCTGTGGAGCCCACAGGCAGTGGGCCACCTTTTTGTTCTCGGTTTGCCCCAAGGTTTCTGCTCCAAGCCTTGGGATCTTTCCTTTGTGCTGGTTGTGGACTGAGAAACACGTCTGCAGACCCCTCTCTCCTTCTCTTTCCCGGGCTGGAAGGCCACGCTGCGGCTTCTTACCGCCCTGGTAGCTCCCTATTTTTTCGGGACTGGAGTAAAGTTTGGTTGCTGGATCTTGCACACCCGGCCTGCACCTCCTGGGGACCAAAGTGAGGTCTGGTTGCCATTATGGCTCCTGCCTGTGGACCTCCTTTTCTCTGTTCTGTGGCCTGAGTGAGGCTGGGAGTGCTCTCCTGCTGCCTTTTTCCTTCACCCACCCCAGCAGTAGAGTTCCAAACAGACCTGTACACGGTCTGTGTCTCTGCATTTCCCCTTATTTTCTCCTCCATTTGTCCCTCTACCCATGTGCAAGTACTTTGATGCAACAAGAGGGTCTCTTAGCAGTGTTTGTGCATTAAGTAGGGAAGCCTTAGTTTAGTTATAGGTGTTTTATTTGTTGTAATCTCCTGGGGAGTTTTTCAGGGGTCCCTCTCACACCGTCATTTTGTTGCTCCTCTGGGTGTTTTTTGCCAATTTATCACTGATTGATCCTCTGCTTCATCTAATCTACTGTTGATTCCCTCTAATGTAATCTTTATTTTAATTATTGTATTCTTCATTTCTGACTGGTTCTTTTTTTGTTTTCTATCTCCCAGTTCTACTTTCTTGTTATTAAAGTTCTCGCTGAGTTCATGTACTCTTTCCCTGCATTCATTGAACATCCTTTATAATCAGTGTTTTGAAGTCTGTGTCTGGTAGATGGATTGTCTCCATTTTGTTTAGTTCTTTTTCTGGAGCTTTGTTCTGTTCTTTCATTTGGGACATGTTTCTTTGTCTCTCCATTTTGGCTGCCTCTCTGTGTTTGTTTCTATGTATTAGGGAGGGCTGTTCTGTCTCCCAGTCTTAGTAGAGTGGGCTTTTGTAGCAGCTGTTTTATGGGGCCCAGTGGTGCCATCTTCCTGATAGCCTGAGCCAGGTGCTCCAGGTATGTTCCTTGTGTGGGTTGTGTGTGCCCTTCTGTAGTAGTTGAGCCTTGGTTACTGTTTGCATGTCAGTGGGAAGGATTGACACTGGGCTGATTGGTTGTGAGGACTGACTGTGACTACAGTGGAGGAACTGTTGTGCAGTTCCTGACCCTGTGGAGCAGGATTAGCAGGGCTCTGGTGTCTGCCCTTTGTGTGTGTCCTCCCTGGAGGTGGCTGAGTAATGCTCTGGTTCAGTCCAAAGCTGACCTTCAGGTTTGTAGATCCCAAGGTCATCTGGGAGGGGCCCCCTGGAGGTCAAGTTTAGCTCAAGGCTACCTTGACTGAGCTACGAACAATCCACAGGTGACCTCTACCTGTACTGAGCTTGTGGGGGTGGGGAGCCTGGGAGAGGCTAAGCTGCAAACTGAGGCTGGCTGCCACTAGTGCTAGGCGTAGGCTGCTCAGTACAAGGTACTGGCTGCTCCCAAGGCCAGATGCTGCTTGTTTGGAGTTTGTGACTTATTGAGAGATTTTTAGGAAAGGCTGCAGCAAGAGCCAAGACAGGCCTCTTGGAAGTGGCTGGGGTGGGCCGGCAAGTTGGGTGGAGTGGGGTTTCAGGGAACCACCAGGGCAAGGCAAATGGTGTTAGGCCAGCTTTGGACTAAACCAGAGACTCAGATATGCTGGCCGGAATATATGGATTCTGTTAGCATTTCTGTTTGGGAGAAAGCTGACCCTCCAATCTTCACCCTGAAGCCAGGCAATTCAGTTCCTTCCCACATGTTCCTGGCATCTTTTGAGCTGCTTCCCCAGCTGTGGAGCTCAGAGCGAGTGAGTCCTTCATTGAGTAAATCTATGCGTGGGCCCTTTAAGAGGAACATCTGGGATTCCACCTGCCCTTTGTCTCATGCAGTCACCATCTCTGCCAGTTTTCGTAGGTAGAACTTGTGGGGACTTCTCTTCCCAGCACTGGAACCCTGGGCAGGGAAGCCAGGTTTGGGACTGGGATCCCTCACTCTTCCATGGGAAGCTCTACAGCCAGGGTATCACTCCCAATTTTTAAATGCCAGATATAGGTATGGGATCAGCCCATTTCGCATCTCTGCCCCTCCTACCAGCCTCTAGGTGGCGGCTTCTTCTCTGTGTCCCTAGTTGTAGGACTTTTGTTCAGCTGGACTTCAGCCGGTTCTCAATGATTGTTGTTCTGTAGTTTAGTTGTAATTTAGATGTGGTCATGAGAGGAGGCAAGCACACTTACCTACTCCACTGTCTTGACTAGAACTGACTTAGTACATTTTTAAGAAGGTAGTGTTAATCAGTGTAATCCTAGTTTTACTCCTATTACAGTCTTAGTCTTCTTTGTAAATCATTACCATTCAGATTTCTCTTCCTTAAGAGAAAAAGTTCTTTCCTGTTGTCTTTGTATTGAGGCTTGAAATGGTATGGCATTAACAGCAAATCATCATTTACTGCTTATGAATGAATACCCCAAATCCCAAACCTGTAGAAAGAATATTCCTCAGATTTCCTTGTAGTGAGTTTTCACATCATTATATTTCATCACTTAACAGGAAGTCATTGTCTATATTTTTAGCAATATAATTTCTTAGGAACTATCTCTAAGTCTTCTCTCACCTATAAATACAAAGTGATATTCACACACATACTCACTATATACTTGCTCAAATGTAAAATTACTTCCATAATACAAGGGCTGTCCAGAAAGTATCCAGCCACGTAATATGAAAAATAGAGGTATTTATGGCTGGGTTTTTTCCACACAGCCCTTGTATATATGAGTTCCCACACACTCCAGCTCTTTAGGAGCTCCCTCAGAAGTCAGGAGAGGCAAAGTGAAGGGGTGTGGAAAGGATTGTGGTGTTTAAGTGACTTTCTCTGCAGATAAGCACTTTTCCAAACCTGAAAGTGGGGGGACAGACAGCAGTTGTGCTTGAACAAGTAAGGAGATGTCTGCTAGCGGTGCGATAGGCTGTGGGACTTGAAGAGAGTCAAGTTCGTACTTATGGAGTGACTCTTGTGATCCTGAATACAAGCAGTCACTAATTCTGTCATATTAAAGTTTGAATAAACTTCTGACACACCCATCATCTGTACAAATCCCCCTTGATAAGGAGGTGAAACAGCTGCACTCTGCCCTACCCTTCAGGATGACAACTGCAGCCCGACAACTACAAAAGGCAATGGGATCCTAAAAATATGACTTTAGAGCATGTGCCCATTTTTTATGTTCTCGGTTTGTTTCCTATCAGGCCTTCATGATTAAATAAATACTCTTTCTTAACTCATGTGAAAGATGCAAAGTATAACACTTTTTTAAGATGAAAAGAATAGGGTGTTTTAACATTGGTTGCTTTGCCATTTTGATTATTCTTACAGAACTTAGGGCGAAATGGAAAAATCTATTGGTTCATTCTTGTAAATAAAATTTATTGCTTGCTAATTTGTATTTGTAAAAATGGGCATCTCTTCCTAATATGGGTTCCATTAGGTGGGGAAACTGTAGAGTTCCTGAAGCAGTTCTCATCACCCAGGACACTTGTCATAATTGGTGTTTTATGTTTGGAAGGAAAAACAACCCAAAATGGGATTAAAATGGGAGGTGATGGGGTGCATTTTCTAAATAGTTCCTTTCTGAAATGAATATTTTGTTCTTTCTGTTTCTTTTTAGGGGATTGTGCAGCAGTTTTTGGTGTTACTGACAACCAGCTCTGATGAAAGTCTCCGGTTTCTTAGCTTTAGGTTGGACTTTAATGAGCATTATAAAGCCAGGGAGCCAAGACTTCGTGTGTCCCTGGGCACCAGAGGCCGGCGCAGTTCCCATACCTGAAGCAGCGGCAAATGCTGTTAATTGCATTATTTGACATAAACATTCACATTTCAATTCTCAAGGCAACTGGCATGCTGCAGGCGTCCACCATTTCTGCCCCCAAGTACTTCAGTGTTTCAATGGCATGGCGTCTGGTAGAATCAAAGTCATGTTTTTATACATTGGAGTGAAAAATATTTGTAATAGCACTAACTTAAAATAGGCTGGTTTGCACTATTCACATTTCTTTTTTAAAGTCTTCATATTTAGAAGATACCACATTTTGTTGAAGCTTCTTAAGCTCTCCATGATATAATTTATATTTGTCACTTTAAAAAGAATCAGTTTCTTTTAGAGAAAATTAGGGCAATGGATATTCATCGGTTAAGATGGGAATGTCATTGCTATTTTTTTAACATCCTCTTTAGAAGCATTTTTTTTTTGTTAATATAATCAAATGAAATTGAAACAATGTCCCAAGAAAATATATAGAGAGTTTTATTTTGGTTTTTAGTGTTATAAAATATTAACCTCTGTAAGAACCTTTATATATTAGTGCATTTACACATTTATTTTCTTTTCTCTTCCTTCAAAGTTTACATTATATTTAATTTACTCTTTCAGATAACTTTAAATAGTGTAGAACAAAGTAGGAGTGATGTGGAACAAAAACATTCTTAAACCTATCATAGATTTTTTGAAACCATCTCCTAAAGCAGCGTGTAAATAAGGATGACTAGAAAGTTAATGAAGTATTTTATTTTCAGAATTCTGATAAGCATTGGAAAGAAATTGACTTGAATAATGAAGATTTCCTTTTTCCTTGCCTATTTTTTCATTGTAAATATTTATATACTACTGACCAGATGTTGGAGGAAAAATGTTTTTTGTAAAAATGTCATATCAAGTCACATAAATCTGCCTTTATTATGTTGCATAAGTGAAAACTTAGAAAATTAAAAGCAATTATCTTTCACATGTTTTGGTTCTCTGTTGAATAGTCTATGGGAACAAAGTTCACTTGCCAGGTTTTGGGGATCAGAGGTTAACAGTTTGATTTAATGTGCTTCAATATATGAATTATTTCATGAGTGAAACCAAAAAATTAGATCGTGTGGAAATTTCAATGTGGAAGAAATACCACCACTTGTTACTGGCATGATACAGTTAGCCCTCAGTATCTGCAGATTCAACCAACTACAGGTCAAAAATAAAAAATAAATTACATTGTTGCTGACATGTACTATATAGCCAGGCCTATGATGGTGGCCTCTGTACTGAGCATGAAAAAAAATTTTTTTTCTTGTCATTATTCCCTAAATATTATAGAGTAACAACCATTTTTACAGTATTTGCAATATGTTAGGTATTAAAAGTAATCTAGAGATGATTTAAAGTGTGTGGGAGGACATGCATAGATTATATACAAATTTGTACTTTGCCATTTTATATAAGCGACTTGAGCATCCCCGGATTTTGGTTGAGGAGTGGGTTCTGGAACCAATCCCGCACAGATACTTAGGGGTGATGTTATCTTATATCTATATCTGATTCCTTTGAGGGTAGGGTCCCTTTAAAATGAAAGGGGATACAGGAATCTCGACTATGCAGAAAGGAATCCATGATGAAGGTCAAAACTTCTTAGAATATAAATTTAATTTTAGTTTAAAAATTTATAAAATTAGAAATTTAAAACAGTTTGCTCTATGCAAAGCTTTCCAGGAATAATGATGCAGTGTGTATATCAAAGAGAAATTTCCCAAAGTGTTTTGACCTTGGAGCCTACTTTTATTTTATTTGAAGTTTTCTCCAGTGATTTAATCCTCAGTAGAAAACTCTACAAAATGCTACTCTAGATTTTGGGACTAAAACTTCATTTGAGTTTAGGAGCCATCAAGTGATTAGGCCAGATTTGTGGGTTATGGAGAGCTTCTGAGAAGGGGGTCCTCTCTGGAGCCAGGACAGTCCTGGCAGGGGCAGGCTCTAGGTCTCACCTCAAAACAGAACTGTGGGTCTGCAGGACGGAGGTATGGACCACAGAGGGTCAGAGCAGCCGTTGGGTGGAAAGTAGATGAAGCCTCGGAAGGCACTCATTTCAGACCCACTGGAGATGTCACTAACGAGCAGGCCAGTTGCACACAGGGTCCCATCAACTGGAATCAGCAAAGGGTTTGATGAGTAGGGGGTCCCACACTGGGTGGTTGAGATGGGAGACCCTCCCGCAGCAGGCAAATTGGTCCAGGGGACAGATACCCATGTCATGGTCACTTCTTGATCTAGAGAATGATAATTCTAATATTTCAGGATTATTATAAAAGAGATAACTGTATAGGGTCTGGCTCATAGTAGGTTCTTAATAATTGGCATTCGAGTGCTGGTAGAGTGAAGTTTCTTGCCCTCCTGGGCAGTTCAAATAAGCTTTAACCTAGTTTTGCTGTTACTGAGGATGCCTCTTAGGCCCAGAAAGTTCAGTTACGGTGGCTGATGGTAGTTATTCTCAGGTTGAAAGGGCTTGTCTCCCTCATTTCCTGCTGTGTTAACAGGCTTGCCAGAAGAGTGGAATAGGCCTGCCTTTCCTTGGGTATATGTCTGTCGTGTCCCACACGACACGGGCAGTGGGCGAACGGGAAGGGCGACGCAAGGTGGTGAAACACAACAGCCAAAAATAAGTTTCAAGCGGGGCCAAGGGGCTCCAGCCTCATGGACTGAAAAGAGCCCCGAATTGGGTCACTGAGTAACTTTTATTGGTCAGCGTACAAGGAAGTGAAACTGGTTATTCCAACATCTATGCATAACGTTGCCTAGGGGACTGCCTTTTTTCCAAAAGTCCCCATTGTGTTTCAACATGCATTGTATCTCTATAAGAACATATAGCCCCAAGGACTCAGTGTACCGAAACCACCCTAAGGGGTTGACTCAGTACCTAAATCATTCCTGTTTGCACATGACTGATACTGTTCTTTCAGGTCACCTTGGGAGCAGCATGGGACACAAGCAGCCAGGGGGTTGATGATTAACCTCAGAGAGGGTGAGGGGCTGTGCCTCACCTCTGTAGAGCCCAAGCTCTCTCCTGATGGCCCCTATGTGACTGTGCCTGTCTTAGGTTGTTCCTCCCCTGAGGAATCGTACCCATCATTGACTAACCAGCCATCCTCCAGGGCTACACAGGGTGATGTGAGGTATTCTATGCCCCCGTGGCCTCCACGCTTGGCTCCTGCCTTAGGAAGTCATGGGGAATGCATGAGGGGACAGATGGTTTGGCAGTTATAAGGCAACACTTGTCATTAGCAGAATTCATGGGATTGCGTGTCTCCTGTCTGTGTGGTGAATGTGTCCTCCAGACTTTAAAATATAGGACAGAAGGGTACAGCTAACTTGAAAATCCCATTTGTTAGGAAAAGAGCACTTTCATCAAACAGCCACAGTCACATTCCAGTTGAGCAACAAGGCACAAAGTCTATGTGAAGGGACAAGTGTGCGAGGACAGCTGGAGCTGTGGGTTGAGCTTGTGGGCCATGATAAACATATGCTGCTCATGGCTGTAGCTGCAAGTCGCAGGGATAAGCTTCCCATCCCTGTCTTCCCAGAAGAGCTCTGTAGACTGCCTAGGTGAGCAAGGGAGCAGATTCGAGTCTGCGATTCAGAGGAGAGGCCCAGGCTAGGGATAGTCATTTGGGGGTCATCACACACCCCCAGTATTTGATGGCCTGGGGTTCAATGGAATTGCTGAGGAGCAACGTACAGAGAAGATTCCAGACCAAGTCTGAAGTACTCCCAGCATTTAAGGAGCATTGGAGTGTTGCAGGAGTCAAGAGAGCAGTGTTGCAAGAAATCGGTGGTTAACTCCTTTCAGTGCTGCTGAAAGCAGAGTTTGATTATGATAGAGAATTGATCATTGTGTTTGGCAGGAAGATGATTTTGACAAGCTATTTCATGGGAGTACTGGTTTGTTTGTTTTGAAGCAGGTTTGGGTTACATTGATAATTTTTCTATATAACAATTTTTGCATGTATTTAAGACATGTGGAGTTTAAAGATTAATTATTAAGCCAAAAGCCATGGTCCTTCCTATCTCGTAGTTTAAATTGTAGAGCACTTCTAGAAACTTAGGAGCTTCCTTTTGGCTCTTCCTGAGTATATTTCCTACTCTGGCTGTGCAGTTAAGTTATCCTGACTTTTGTGGCAGTCACTTTTGTGCTCTTCTTTATAATTTTACCACCTGTGTATGCAGGTAACAGTAATAGATTGTTACTGGAATTTTTATTTCAACATTTTATATGTGGGATCCTATTGATATCTAAACTTTAAGTGTCAAGGTAACACTGAAACCTAAGGTTGTAACGGAAGTTCACTCTCTGCTATGTACTATATAGCCTTACCTCACTTTATTATGCTTTATTGAGCTTCGAGATAAATGTGTTTTCTACAAATTGAAGGTAAGCACCCCCACCAGCAAAAAGATTATGACTCTTTGAAGGCTCAGATGATGATTAGCATTTTTTAGTAATAAAGTATTTTTAAATTAAGGTATGTGCATTGTTATTTTAGATCATGTTGTTGGACACTGAATAGACTACAGTATAGCACAAACATAACTTTTCTATGCACTGGGAAACCAAAAAGTTCATGTGATATGCTTTATTGCAATACTCACTTTATCGTGGTGATTGAACCAAACCCACAATATCTCTGAGGTATGTCTGTATTCTATATTTTGATCATATCACAGTTTACTCAACCACTATACTTGTATATTCATGTTCTTTTCCTCACTGGTCAAATTTCCTCTCTTGCATGAATATAAGACAGTCTGAATTTCTATAGTTTTCTACTAAAGATTGGTATCTCTTGAGGAGAGTACTTCAAGCTTCCTATTCTTCAAGAATGCACTGGTTATTTCTGACTTTTTTTCCCCTTTCATACATATATTAGAATCCAGTGCCCACCATCATAAAAAAAAAACAAACAAAAAACTTGATATTTTTATTAAGATTGTATTGTAACAATAAATCAATTTGGAGTGAGGTGACATATTTATCATATTGATTCTTCCAATCTATGACCATAATATGTCTCTCCATGTTTATGTAGGTCTTCTTAACGTCTTAACAAAATTCTATAAATTTCTCCAGGATGGGTTTGCACAACTTTCGTCAGATTGATTCTGAGGGGCTTTGTTTTTCAAAGTGCTATCTTTCTTTAAGATAAAATGTTCTACCTGTTACTGATAACAATGCAGTCACTTTTTATATATTGATTTTGTGTCCTGAAGTCTTGCTAAATTATCTTAGTACCTGTCTATTAATGTTAATAGTTTATCTGTAAATTCATTGGATTTTCTATGTACCAATGTCTGGATCTTCCAAGAAGCAGCCAGCACATGGAATTAGATATGCGAAAGATTTATTGGGAGGGATCCCTGGGAGGGGCGATGAGGAGGGGTTTGTGGGAGCCCGGGAGAGCCAGCAGACCATAATTCAAGCCAAAGCCCCATGAAGGAGGGCAGGGGGAAGGACAGTTGGGCGAAAGAGTCTGAGACTGCAGTGTGTTTCAGAGGACGTTTGGCCGAGCACCCAGGAGTCCCTGAGTTAAGAGTTTCCCATCAAAGGAGTCCTGTGTCTCCAAGGATGGGTCTGTATCGTATCCCTAAAACTCTCTGTGGTGGGCGGGGAGAGGCCCCTGGGAAGCGTGACCTCAGTGTGAAGTCAGAGCATGGTATGTGGGCCTCGGGTCTGACATTTCTGTAGGCTCATAGATGTGTCCCCTCTGAAGTTTGGGAGCAGCTCCTTTCTGTTCCTTCGAGCCCGTCTTCCTGCGGGAAATCTCAGAAGAAGGTGGTGAGGGGGTGAGCTCCACCCATCACCGTGCGCGAGGCTGTGACTCATCATCGTCCCCCTTACCCACTGTCCATTTTGAATTTTCCTCACCACAGGCCTCACTTGGACTGATGTTGGTGGCTTGTCTCCCTGTGTGGCCCAAACCTTTATTCGTGGGTTGGGGGTGGGGTGGGCTGGGATCTGAATCATTCCTACCCCTTTTGGGCCAGGGGTGCAGCATTAAAATGGAGGTGCCTATGTGGAATACACCATCCCACCCCTCCGCCACTGTGGTGACTCCTCACTTGTTGGTCCCTGGGGCAGCAGCCATCCCCATGATCCCGGGAGCCTTGCTGTTGGGGGACAGAGTGCCACAGAGTGGCTCTTAGCACTGTGTGCAGAGCGCTGCCTCTGAAAGGTGCTTCTCGGAGGCCTGCGCCCATGTCCCAGAAGGGGCGTGTGTGGCTCACCCAGCGAGCCTTTGGAGGTCCACTTTCAGCTTCAAAGCCCCCTGGAGCGGCCGGCTCTGCACCCTCTTCAAGTTATCCCCCAGTCTGAGCCTCAAGCCAGGGTCAGCCTGGCTGCGCTGGTTTCAGTGGGCGAACTAGAAACTTCCTGCACAACCAACAACAGGTATTGCGTAGTAAATTACTGTACAACCACATAAGGATTGATATTAAAACCAGGGCTGTGATATGTGATATTTTTGAGACACTATTAAATGGTTAAAAAATAAACAGACTTCAAAACAGGAAGTATGCTAGCATACATATACATATATGTTTTAATATATAGAAATAGGAATATTTACATATGTGCACTTCATGTAGATAGACCAGAAGATATGCCCCCAAATAACAAGGGTTCTCTGGAACTTAAAGGAATTTTTGTTTTCTTTGTACTTTTATGTACTGTATAAATTCCATGCTTTAATAACATAATGAATCATTTTTCTCAAATAAGTGAAAATAGAATGAATGCACAGGCTCAGAAAGCCTGGGGACAAGATCAGTGGTGCTGGAGAGCCTATCAGACGCTGGAGTTGAAGGAAGGCTGCAATGGCCGGGGTGCTTCGCGTCACCACGCATTAGGGCAACGGTACTCTGGGATGTTCACTCACTCCGATCAGGCTGTACCCTCCTTAGCTGCACTGAAGAACGAGTAATAGTTTTTTCATTTATGTGTGTTTTTGGCTTGCCATCTCACCACTGTTTAAAAATACCAAAGCTCTCCATAAATTGTCCTCTGTAACAAATCCGTGTTGGGATATTTAAAGACATTTGAAGCCTGGGGAGCTGTTTCTGTGAGCTTTGTGAGTCGGTGAGACCCGCGCATGGCCCGTCTGGCCTGGGACAGCTCCACCGGGAGCCCTTCTCCCCTCTGAGGAGTAGGCGGCACTAACCCTGGCTTTGGGGCATCTAAGAACCTATTGGATCAATGGCCAGACAACTGTGTGTCTGAAGACACCTCCAGTGTCAACGGGCAGGTGTGTCCCTGGGGTCATAGCCTTACCTGAGACCTTTGTGCCATGGCTTCCCAGCATGTAGAGGTCTTGCTCCAGGAGCATTTGTTTGCAGTGTGGCCTCGGGGCAGGAGGGACAGTTTCCAAAATAGTCATAGCACTTGATGTACACCAGGTACCTCCTGCAGTTTGCCTTTCCTTGTACAGCCACCCAGAGAGTGTCTCTATGTCTGTGTAAACTGGGGAGACACAGGTTCAGGAGGTGAAGTGGTCTGAGGTCATCTGGCCCAGCAAGAGCAGGACCTCAAGATCTAAAGCCTCTTTGGCCCCACCCCAGCCATCAGAGGCCAGCGCCAGCCAGCTGTGTCCCACATGGGTGCCCAGCCTGGGACGAGCAGCCTTAGATCCAGCTCCTCCCACCATGCCAGCCTGTGTCGGGAGGGCATGGCCACTCCAGCCCCCTCCTCTGCTCTCGGGCCTCTGCACCCTGGGCCGCCCAGCCCAGCCTCTGCCCTGCTTGGAAGCACATGTCCAAGCTCAGTGAGGGGGATGCATGGACCCGGGGCTCCGGAGGACAGGAAAGAGAGAAGCGTAAATTGCATGCAGATCTCTGCACTCCGAAAATATACCTTTGCTTTTCAGAAAATTGAGTTAAATGGTATGAAAATTTGGCTAAGTGATTATGGATATTGTTCTGTGGACGTGTTGCCAGGTGTCTCTTCAAGAAGAGAATTTATATTTCTCTGCCTTTATTCTGGGTTTAAGGGCTTAATAAAAATGCAGTGAAGGAATATTGCATAGCAACTTGCGGGGAGCGGAGATTAGTGTTGCTGACAAAGCCTCGGACTGTCTTGTCCGCACGAGGTGGCCGGCTTCCACTGATGACCTACCACTTCCCCCCCGAGGGACAGCGGGGGGCCCGGCAGCCTGTTTGTTCCTGCCGGGGGACACAGGGCCCAGACTCTCCCATCAGAACACCCTGCTGTCCTTCTTTCTAGTCCGAAGCCTTGGAACTTGTATTATTTTGCAATTAAGAACTCAAAATAAAAGGCAGGCTTTATTAATGTTTAAAATACAGATAGACACTAGTGGTATGATGCAGCCTGAATGTGAGAAGGACACGAGTCACACACTGTGCTGAGTTGTCCCGAGAGAAAAGATGGACGTGTGATGGTGAAGGTGGGTGATGGCCCTTAGAGTGACAGGGGCCACTCTTTGAAGTGCTGCCATTTTTGAAGAATATTTGTCATGTTCTAGCCTCCTTTATTTCAGATAAGAACTCCATTCTCCTGTATTACTATGTCCTTTTGTATTTTCTTTTCTGGCTCTTTCCAGATCTCTGGTTTTAGGCAGTTGGACTATGATGTGTTTTGGGGGTTTTCCTGGTAATTTGCCTACTTCAAGCTTACCGAGCCCCCTGGATTTTGGTTCTTTATTATTTTGCCCATTATTTCTTCAGATATCTTTATGCCCCAATTTTCTCTTTTCTCCTGCTGGGATTCCAATTACAAGTATGTTGGGTTGATAATATTTACCCAGAAATGTTGGAAGCTCTATTCTCCCTTTTCCCCCACTCTATTTTCCCCCATTGTTTCCGTTTGGATAATTTCTCATGTATCTTCAAGTTCACTGATGGTTTGCTGTTTGTTGCTTCCAGTCTGCAAATAAGCCCATAAAGGGAGTTCTTCTCTGATACACTTTTTATTTCTAGCATTTCCATTTGGTTCTGTTCATGAATAATGTCCACCTGATTTTCTAGATCCTTTAAAATATTTGTCATAGTTACTTCACAGTTTCTCTCTGAAATTTTGACATGAGTTGTTTCCAGGTTTGGTTCTATTGATTATTTCCTCTCTTGTTGGAGGAGCACATTTTCATGCTTTCTGAGGTGTCTTATATTTTTTTTATTGACTTCCAAAAGTCAATTTATCTGTGTAAAAGCATAGTAGAAATTAAAAATGATAAATATGTGAGGTGACGGATGTGTAAATTAACTAAATCGGAAATTCTTTCACAATGTATAAGTATGTCAAATAATCAAAATGTACACTTTAAATATCTTAAACTTCTATTTGTCAATGATACTTTAATAAAGCTGAAAAAATAAAATAATAAAAAGAAGAGTAGAAATGGAAGTAAATGATATTCACACTCCTCTCTCAGTCTGTGTTGCAGTTGGTTGAGTCAACCTGCTCTGTAGTTGAGCAGAATTTGGGTTTCATGGTTAATTTAGTTAGATTTAGTCCACCAGAGTCTTCTGATTATATGAGGTCTGGGTCAGTGCTTTCCTCGTCATCAGAGTAGCTGCGGGGTTCATCTCAGTTCTGCTGCCTTATTCTCAGATGTCTTCTTGTTCTCGCACCTGCTCCTCCCCACTGGGAAATGCCTCTACTTTGTACTCAGGGCAGGGTGTGGAGTGTCTTTGGGATTTCTCTCCTTTTCTCCTAGCCCTCAGACCATGGCAGGCCCCACATGGCTGCACCTGGGAGCTGGGGGTCCCTTTGGCTCTCCTGCACCTAAAGAAGGTGGTGTGGGGGTCCTCACATGCTCCTGTCAGCACTGCTGCTGCACCCTCAGTCTCAGTCGGCCATTGTCCCTGTGTCCTAGAGGAAGCCTCGGAGCTGTCCTGGGGTTCCCCTGATCTTCTTCCCATGAAGGATGGCTGGGCAGTGGGGTGTGGTCTCTGCTTGCATCCTGGATGCACAGGTGCTATAAACTCTTGTTCCACCCCCGCCCAGCCTTTGCACATTTGTCACAGATTTATCTCCTTCTTTGTACCTGGTGGTTTCCGCCCCCCACTTCTCCACCACGAGTGACAGCTGCGTGGGTACCCCACCTACGATTGTGTAGGGAATCTGGGTGGTTCTCACTTTCAAGGTGGGAGTGACATTTCCTCATGACCTTCTGCAGCCTGAGTGGAAGCAGAAGTGTCAATTTATTATTGCAATTTGTGAAATATTTACAACAGCTTGTAAGGAGATGGGAAGTGATCCTGAAACTCTTTGTGACACAGAAATTTGTCAGTTACTTCAGGGCTAAGCACTTAAAGAGGTGCCGAGTTTTTACAATAGTTAGACATCGATTTTTACCAAAGAATAAATGTTCCAAATTTGTAGATCTCTCTGAAGAGAAATGGATCCTCAGTAGTACACTACTGAGCAAATATTTTCAACATTATTAAGACACTCAGCCCCTTACAAGGTAACACCTCACTGGTGATGCTTTAACGAGTGAGGAAGCAGCTGCCTTTCAAAAGAAATGTGTCTGCGGAGAAAACATTTGAAAATGAATGTTTAGAAATGCTACTTTATTGTTATGTGGTTTAGTTGTTTAAAATGATGTGTCATTTTTAAAAGTTTGAGTTAAACACTTAAAAAACTTGGAAACAGTTTTTAAACTGTTTAAAAACATTCCAAGCAAAGGGTTTGTTGGTTGGATTCGTTTGTTAAAATCAACACATTCTAATTAGTGTGGAGGAACAACTGATTATTGCCATGGAGTATAGAGATTTGCTGCCCAAATTTAAACAAAAACCCATGTCTAACTGGTCAATGGAACTGAATAATGTACAGCATAATGTAGAAGTACAGTCCAGAACGTACTTCTCCATTTTGATCTATGTATCCTTATGAGAAACCTTTCTTCAGATATGATTGCCATTAAAACTGAGTATAAAAAACAAACAAAAAAGCACCTGTGTATCAAAATTAATTGAACTTAAATATGTCAAATGGCTGTACCATAAAGTGTTAAACCCAGTGTTTCATAAATAAAGTACATTCAAGCATGACACCCACTAAAACATTATTATTTATACTACATATTAGCGAAAGCAAAAAGTTGACTGATAAATTTAAAATTATTTCAAAATACTTAATTTCATCCTATCTAATTCTCCTAAAATTTCTACATTACAATTTTTGTCATATAATATGCATAATATGCTAATTTTTCTTGTATATAATTTGTAAATAACTATACATGCTCACTGGGATTTATACTTAAAATTTTAAATACTTTCATTTTAAGAAATTCAGAGGGCACTATTTTAGAGTAGTTTTAATCAAATTTATTGGGGTGACATGGTTAGTAAAATTACATAGGTTGCAGGAATACCGCTCTTTATCGTCTACATGTTTAGAGCAGTTTTTAATTGCACAGTGAAGAGCTCTGGTGTAGTTAGGATTTGGGGGAGATGTTGCAGAAAATTGGTTCATAGTGAAGTTGCAAAGGCAGCACGTGATTCATTTTCGTAATATAAATAGACCGGATTCAAAGTTATCCTCGTGGCTGCATTTCATCCACTTGTATCCTGAAAGATCCTTGGGTGGAGAGAAGGAGGAGGAGGAAAAGCAGAGGGGACAGCACCTGTCCTGTCGCTGCCGGGAAAACAAAAAGTTAGAGGACTGCGGCCACGGACCCATGTGCGTGAGGTCGCCACGGCACCGTTCCAGGAGTTCTTGGCACCACTTCCAGGCAGGCTTCGTCTTCCTAGTGCTCCTGCTACAACGCGGGTGACCTCGGTTTGCATTCTGCAGATTCTAGTGGAGAGGGGCTATTTTATTAGTGCAGAGGGTGGGATAGGGTGCAGGAATGACTAGCACATAGTATTGATTTTTTTCCCTCAATGTATTAAAAGAGATTCTTAGATCCTTCTTTGTGCCTCTGTTGACTTATATAATTTTATTTCTGGGATTTGAGATCTGGGGGAAGGGCCATAGGACCGTAAAGTGCCTTGGTCACCAGTGAAGGTAGGCCTGGAGTTAGGTGGGTGCAGCTGTTGGGCTGGCTGGCCCCTTGGGGCTCTCAGAGAGGCGCCCGGAGCCCTGCCCACATCGGCAGGACCTGGCAATGGTCGTTAGCACAAATGAGTAACCCAACAGCACAGATCCATAACTTTAGACTCATGTTCTATCTCCAGGAGAACATTTTTGGTTGTGTTAGTTTTCAAAAAATGAAGAGCCGGTAACAGTATAAGGCAAGTTTAGTCCTTAAGTTTCCTGCAGACTGCCACTTCAGTTCGCTGTTAGGATGGACAAAGAATTGAGGTGTGGATTGACTCCACAGGGGCTAAACTCACCCCTGCCACCCCGCCGTCTCTCCCAGCCCAGGTTCCCATCAGCTGCAGGGGCACCCCCATCTCGATGTGCAGTGTCAACTGGGTTCTCACAAATAACATTATTCCAGGAGCTAACATGCATTTTTTTCATAATGATCTGCAAATAGTTTTTATTAATTTCCTCTGGAGAAAGAGGAGAAATCTTGCTTCGATTCCAAGTGAGGATATAGCTCCTGGCCTTGCCCAAGCTGATGTGTTATCAACCATGTCATTAGCTTCCCTGCTTTATCTGCATGTCCTTGCTTAATATTTCATGTCACTCTGTGGCCTTTTGTGCCAGTATACAGGCGGCTCTGAAATAGCCATTCATTATGTCCCTAGAAACTCATTGTTGATGTTGTCACTACTCAGCAGTTTACAGATGGAGAAAATCAAAGACATGTTGGTTAACTGACCTGCTTGTAACCAGTCACCTGGCCCAGAAGGGAGGTCAGCACTGAGCTGTGGGGTTACTGGCTCCTGCCCTCTCTTGCTTGCTACTGCGTGGGCTCATCCTTTGGGCCCTCTGTGTGCTTGTTTCCGATGGCCGCGGGCTGGATTCTCCAGGAAAACAGCCGACTCGGCGTGCAAACACTGCGGTGAGGGGCGAGGCCTACAGGGGACCAGGCAGGTGCGAGGCTGGATGAGGAGTGGCCTCCTGTGGAGCTCAGCCTGAGCCTTCTCACTATTGAATCTGGCATCAGGCAAAGTGGCCAGACCCTGTGCCACCAGCTTGCGTGGTCAGTGAGAGCTGGAGGCTGCTCCTGGAGTGGTCTGCCCTGTGCTCTCCTGTGGGCTGCAGCCCATGGCTGCTGCGGGGTGCACCCCCATACAGTGCAGGGGAACGTACAGAGAGGGCAGTTGGAGAAGCCAGCCCCATCAGAGCAGGTGGTCCCGGCACCACACTAGGCCTCATCTCTGCCCTGCAGCATCATTTCTAAATCCTGTGCCCTCAGTGCTGTCTCCGCTGGGTTTAGTGGCTTAACTGTGACTGCAAAGCTACATTCCTGTGGGGCGGAGGCCAGCGAATCACACCTTTCTCAGCCCAGGTTGCGGCGCCTGTCCATTACAACTGCCCCAGAGACACCCACCATGGTCTATGGGGTCCCACATGCTCCTCTCACCCCACTGTGGGACAGCAGCCCTGCCTCCCCTGCCATGCAGGACGGTTCTCCTGGTGGATGGTGGCATCTGCTCATTTGCTCCTCCAAAGCTCATAGAGGTAGCTGCCCCTTGTCGTTCAGTGTCACAGGTGGGAGTAGATTTGAACTGACATCACCTGGCAATGATGCACTAGCTGATAGCAATTAGTGTGTCTTTTATATGGGGGACAGTCACGGATTGAATGGTGGACCCCCAAAAGATATGTCCACATCAAACCCTTAGAACCTGCCAGTGTTGCCTTATGTGGATAAAAGGTCTCTGCAGCTGTCACTAAGTTAAGGTTCTGGACATGAGGAGACATTCTGGATGATGTAAGTAGGGCCTGAATCCAATAGAGTCCTCCTGAGATCCACGGATGGAGGAGGTGGAGGCCATGTGGAAACAGAGGCAGAAACTGGGGGATGCAGCCACAAGGCAACGGATGCCAGGAGTCACCAGACACTGGAAGATGTCACAAGGATCCTCCCTGAGAGCCTACAGAGGGAGCACTTCTGTGACGTCTTGATTTCAAACTTTTGGCCTTCAGAATCATGAGAGAAGAAAGTTCTGTTGTTTTAAGCCACCCACTGTGTGTGGTATTTTGTTATGACAGCCCCAGGACACTGACACAGGAATGTGTAATTCTTACCCATTAGAGGGCCGAGTGAACGCCGAGGGCTAGAAGAGATGGACTCTACTAGATACCTTCTGTTTGACCCCAGACGTGCCGTCCACCCATGTCCAGCAGCCCCAGCTCAAGGACACAGGCTTCATGGGTCGATCACATTAATAGGCTCCAGTGTGTCCTGTTTCCTCCTGAGTGTCTGTGGGTGGTTGTTTCTCCACCAAGGACATGCCCCTCCCAGAAGGCTCTCCCTTACACCTGGAGCCACCTGGGTCCTGCCCTGGTGGAGGTGGTTCCGGTCCTGCTCACTGCAGGGCACTTCTCTATCCCCGTGGCTTCCCTAGCCGGGCTCTGCAGTCCCTCTGGCGTCCCACTCTCGGGGACCCACATTTGAGTCCGTTTTCTGTTTCCTAATGAGGTCTTGACCAATTCAATTTTCTCAACCACCCAAAATTAAATGGCACCTATGTTTATAGACATGCTGAACATAAATCTAGAATAAGTTGCATCTTCTTATCTTTCTTTTATTTTAACTATGACTCCAGGTGGCAAATGAAAACTGGCACAGCATTAACTGATGAATGGAGTATGAAGTCTCTTATCGACTTGTGCTAATCCCGTGGGAAGGCTGGCGGGAGATGTTGCTGCCTCCCGTCACCTTGCACCGCCCTCCTGGGGATTGCCGGAACTCTCTGGTGATGAAGATGGGTCAGATGATTCTTGAGAACCCAGTGTGGCAGTGAGCCTCTATAGAGATGCTGGTGGTTCAGACTGTCTTGCTTTTAAAGTCATTCTGTCCCTTCTGTCACTTTCAGGCCTTGAACTTTCCTGTCTTAGAGGAGGGAGTGGCAGGGACTACCCTTCTTGGGAGACGTACTAGAAAGGACACTTCTGAGGTGCTGGTCCCGTGATGGCATCTAAATACTGCAGTGTCAAAATCAGAGGTTTTTTTGTGTGGGCAGCAGGCACTCCAGCTCTTATTGTGATGTGGAATCAACTCCAGGTTCTGAGGGGCATGAGGGGAGCTGCCCTTCCACTGTCCCCAAGAGTGTGTGTGCTCTGGGTGGAGAGTACAAAGAGCTGCATAATTTCCAGCTGCAATTATAGCAATGACTCACATCATAAGCTCTCTGTGCCTTTTGCTGGCTGCTCTACATTGAAGCCCTCGCACTGACCAATGAGAGTAGTCACTCCAGTCACACATCAGTGCCTTAGATCCCTTCATGGGGCATTTTGGGGGGCTAGGGGTGGTCTGGGGTGGCTAGGGCTATGGGGCCCTGGTGGGTTCAGGGAGGTGGCTGTGGACCTGCCAGTAGAGACATATTTCAATATTGTAACTGGCAGTGCAGCCCAGCTGAAGGTCAGCCCTGCTCGCCTCTCCTGAATGGATGCATTTCTCCTTCTCCTAGTAGCTGTGTGTTCCTTTTCTTCTCTGCACATCAGTATACCCACCCATTCAATCCACCAGAAGGCCTCCCATTGCTTCTTTTGTTAGCCAGTCTTCTCCAGATGCTCCCATGTGAGAACAGGCCTGGTCCAGCCTAGGATGGCCTTTTACCCCCACAGGGAGAAAAGGGGACTCCTCCCTTCTCTGCCTTCTCTCTGAAGCATCTGTGCCATATCCAGGGTTGCATCAAACATTCCTGGAGCTCTGTTGGAATAATCCAGCATCCTGTGGTCGCCCTGCCAGTCCAGACCTTCTAGGCCTTTCTGTTTCCAGCCTTGGGCAGCCATTCTCCACCTCTGGCCCTCCTTCAATGCCAGGAAGAGGAGTGGAACCTTGGACAAGATTTCCACTGCGTTCTTCGATTTCATACATGCAGTTTGGGTTGCAGTATTATGACAGTTAGGCCCAGGATGGGCATGATCCGACGGTTGCCTTTCCTATTTTGTTTTTGCCTCCTCCCTACCTGCACACCCTTTGCTTTCATCCAGGATTTGGGAGGCTTGTTGCAATTTAAGAATAATGTTCTTGCTTATTGAATTCTAAAAGTGAAGCAACACAGCTGGTTAGTAAATCACATTTAGTAAATAAATAAACCATTCTCTTTTAGTATTGTCTTTAGGTCTTATTTCTCATGTCTCCCTTCATTAGAGGTTTTTATTGTCATCTCCTCGGCTCAACAAAGACAACAAAATCTGCCCTGTTAATTTTGTAATTGAGGTCTACGCAAACATACTGCTATAGCCATGGAAAAATGTTTACTCTCTTTCAGCTGAACACACAGTACATTTTTAGTTGAATAAGATCCAACTGAAAGGCATAAATCAAGGGTTTAAAAATAGAATGAGGCTCGCAAAAGCTTAGTATGTCAATATACTAGTCGAGTATTAAATGACGACAAAGCGAAGATTAGGCCTGCCTGGGACTGCTGGCAAAACTCAATTTGATCTTAATATTTCTCTGTGTTTATGGTTCATTTCTCATACAAACCTATGGAAAGTTTTCTGGCAGGTGAGTCAGCATTTGGAGGTACAGATTCATACAGGAAATATGATTGTAAATTGGTTACCCTTTTCATTACTCAACAGCTAAAATCGGCTATCATTGGTTTATCTTGTGTTTGTGAAAGAAAACAGAAATGCTTCTCTATGTAGTGAGGCTTCAGGCAGAGTTCAAGGATGCAGCCTGGTGAACACATCTTGGCCAGGATGATATGCCTGTCAGTGGAAACTAAGGCCCTCCAGGAGAGAGAAGAAAAAGCTGGCTGCCCTAAGACCCTGGGACTAGCTTACATGGACTGAATGGCTGCAGATCTGGAGACAGGCTGAGTATCACTGAAGACAGGATTGGCTAAACGCTTGGTTAAGGGCAGAGAGAAGAAACAACAAAAAAGCCTGAAGCACCTTTCAGATGGATTGCCTTTTCTGAGGCACCAGCACAGAACTGCATTTGAGGAAACCCACCATCTTTAATCAACAATTATTTATTGTTATAATTACAGATGATCATTTTCAAAATTGCACTTCGCATACTGAAATACCGTAGATATTTAATAACTTGTCCAAAGGTCACAGAACTATCCAAAATTCAAGTCTAGGTCCTTGTCCTGGGCTTGTGGGGTACAAAGAGGAATAAGACCTAGTCCCACCCAGGAGGAACGTCAGTCTAATTAAAGAGATGGGGAGCATGTGCAATAATTGTAATAAGGTGGACTTGATGGTAATAACTAAGTGATGCAAAGTGAAATAGAGGTTTAAAGGAGTGAGATTTGCTAGGTTCTGGATTAGACTGGGTTTGGAAGGATGGGACTGGCATGGCTGGAGAGAGGGGAAGGGCATGAGTGGTGGTGACGGTATGTATGGGGCTGTTTCAACAACAAGGTGATGATGCAGAAGTGTTCCAGAGTTTCTTTTAAATGTATTGGGGTGACATTGATTACATAGGTCCCAGGTGTACAATTCTACAGTACATTTTCTATGTGTTGTATTATGTGTTCATCACCCAGAGTCAGCTCTCTTTCCATCACCATATATTTGTGTCCCTGTCCCTTCTCCACCCCCCACCTCCCACTTCCCCTCAGGTAACTTCTAAATTACTGACTGTGTCCATGAGTTTTGTTTCTTTGTTGCTTTCAATTTTATGTTAACAATCAAACTAAATTTCTCCATCCCTTGCCCTTATTTTACTCACTGTCCCATCCCTCCTCTCATCTTAAAGAAGACCCTCTAACATTCCTTGTAGTACTGGTTTGGTGGGGATGAACTCCTTTAGCTTTTCCTTATCTGAGAAGCTCTTTGTCCTTCAATTTTGAATGCTAACCTTGCTGGATACATTATTCTTGGTTGTAGATCCTTGGTTTTCATCACGTTGAACATTTTCTGCCAATCTCTTCTGGCCTGCAAAGTTCCTGGTGAGAAATCAGCTGAGAGCTGAATGGGTGTCCCTTCATAAGTTACTACTTGCATTTCTCGTTTTTAGAATTTTCTCTTTTTCTTTAACTTTTGCCATTTTAATTATGATGTGTCTTGGTGGTTCTTGTTTGGGATTCTCTGTTCATCCGGGACTTGTATGTCTATTTCCTTCACCAGGTTAGGAAAATTTTCATTCATTATTTCTTCAATTAATTTATTGATCCCTTGCTTTTCCTCTGTCCTTTCTGGTACACCTATGATTCTGATATTCTTCTGCTTAAAATTGTCCCAGAGGAATCTCAATCCATTTTTCTGGATTCTCATATCTATCTGTTCTAAATGGATGTTTTCTGCTGGGTTTTCCTGCAAATCACTGCTTTGTGCTTTTATTTTATCCAATTTGGTGACTTTTATTCTGTTCGTTTCAGTTAGTAAAGACATGATCTCTCTCTTTGGTCCTTTATAATGGTTGGTACGTCTTCTTTAACGTTTGCTATCTCTCTGTTGAAATTATTATTCAGTTCCTTAAGCATTTTTATCATCATTGCTTTGAGCTCTATTTCTGTGGGTCATTTGTCCCCACCTCTTTAATTCTCTGGTTTCTCATTTTTGCAGACTCTCTGGACCCTCCCAGCTGTTGATACTGGGCAGGTAGGGGTTTGCGGGGGAGGGGCGTTTGCGGCTTTGTTTTCTTCCTGTGACTCTGGGTGTCATGCAGGGAGTTTAGGTGTGATTGGGCCTTTCTCTTCTGGATTTGCCCTGTGCATGGATTCTCCTGAGCCTTGGAGTCATTCCTGTTTGGTGGTCCTTCAGACCATGCTGGTTGTGCACTGAGAAAGGTGCGCACAGCCCCCTCTATCTTTCTTCCCTGGCTGGAGCATTCATGCTGCACCTCCACACTGCCCAGCCACTCCCTCTCCTTTGGGAACTGGAATAAATTTTGGTTGCTACAGTTTGTGGACAGGTCTGCACTTCCTGGGGCCAAAGTGAGGTGGGTGCAGTATCCCAGGCCCCACCTGCAGGCCTCCTTTCCTCTGTCCCATGAGTGAGCCCCAGAGCGCTCTCCTGCTGCCTTCTTCCTTCTCCCTCCCCCAGTGGTAGAGTTCCAAGCAGGACCTGTGTGGCCATGTCCCTATGCTTCCTTTTATTTCTCCTTTGTTTAACCCTCTGCCCGCCTGCAGGTACCTTAATGCAGTGAGTGGGTTTCTTACCTGTGATTATGCATTGTGTAGAGGGTCCTTGGTTGAGGTATAGATGTTTTATTAGTTGTAATCTCCAGAGGAGTTTTTCAGAGGTCCCTCTCACGTCACCATTTTGTTGCGTCTCCAGAGTTTTTAATGTTCTACATTACTGTAGTATCTTCACTGACAGCATCAGGGTCCAGAATCATGAATGATAAAAACTCACTTGCTGAGTATGTTTTCTCCACTTCAACCACATGCTAAATGCTTCAAATGCATTGTCTCTTTCAACTGTCCAAATTCTATTATTTGCCTGTTTTGCAGGTGAAGAACACGTGGTTTACACATAGTAACCACCTGTGTACCGTCACATGGATCCTAAGGGGTGGGGTATGGTCTCATAGCCTGGTTATCAAAACCCGGACTTTGTCATCATACAAAACACTCAGTCTCCCCAGATTCCTCCTGGTGAGCTCTTCCTGGTGCCTCTGCCACGTTGATGTAACCCAGTGCCTTGGTGCCTGGGAGGCTATCTTGTCCAGGGCCAACATCCATCTATAAAGGGCCCCACCCTTGTGGGGGAGGTGGCAGTGAACCAAACAGTCTCATTTCCTGGTAGAGGTGAGAGGCACTGAGGGTGAGGGCTTTCAAGTGAAGGACACATGTCTGGGACAAGCCCTTGACCACTACTATCCCCTAAATGGCCAAATCCTAAGCTGAGGGTGACACCTAATTAACCTAGCCTGAACTTTCTGAAGGACATGGTGGTTGCTATTCTTTGATGCACCATGGAGAGGCACTGTAGGACAGTTATTGAGGTCTTGGACCCAGGTGTTAAGCCCCTGGCTCTGCCTCTGGCCCCATTCTTCCTCACCCTGTGCCTCTGTGCCTCTCATGACTCCATTTGTTCACCTGGATGATGGCAAAAGGAGTTGGGGGAGGGGGTGAGTTTATGTGTCAGTTAGACCAGATCATGGAACTAGATGTTTGGTCAAACAGTAGTCAGGATGTTTCTATAAAGTTATTTTTTTCTATGGGAATAACACTTAAATCAGTAAGATCTGAGTAAAGCAGATCACCATCCAAGCTGTGTGTGTGTGTGTGTGTGTAGTGGGGCTGCAGCATTTCATTGAACTCTAAGAAAAACACTGAGTGTCTTGCATAGGAGGATTCTGCCACCAGAAGGCCTTTGGAATTGAATGCTCCACAGTCTTCCTGGGTTTCCAGCCTGTTGGCTGGCCCTACAAATTGCATAAACACCAGCCCCTCAGTTGGGTGAGAAAATTCCTTAAAATACATCTTTCTACCTCAAACACACACACATCCTATTGGCTCTGTTTCTCTGGGGCACCCTGATAAACACACATCCTATTGGTTCTGTTTCTCTGGAGAATCCTGACAAACATAGATATTGAGCGTATGGTAGTGTGTGTTCATTGCAGGG
This sequence comes from Lyroderma lyra, assembly GCA_004026885.1. Taxonomy (NCBI): domain Eukaryota; kingdom Metazoa; phylum Chordata; class Mammalia; order Chiroptera; family Megadermatidae; genus Lyroderma; species Lyroderma lyra. The sequence goes on along the minus strand of PVJL010006714.1, from coordinate 26,168 downwards.
CTACAGGAGGATGATGACAGTGGGGTGATGGCAGGTAGGTGATGGCAGTAGCTGAGATGGTAGGTGATGGCAGTGTGTTCCTACAGATCTGTTGGGTGGAATGTACTAATCCAAATAATGACCCTTTGGACAGGGCCTGCCACATATTTAGCCCTTGATGGTGGTGAGGGATAGTGTCAATTTTCTTATTATGGCCATTATTTTCTCAAACTTATTTTATCCATTTTTCATAAAAGTCTAAATTCTTAGAATTTCCCATGAGCTGTGTGCCATAGTCTTCTATTTTGATTTAAAATTTCTGGGACCAACTCCGGGGATGTGGTATTGCCAAGGCCATGGGGTAGCATACGGTGGGGATGTGTTCATCAGCTGTTCATCGTCCCCAGGGCCTCCTGGATGTGGGGACAGACATCCCTGCTGGGTGCTGTCTGCCAGGCTTCCACTGTACAAGGCTGTCAGAATTGCCTTTATAAAAAGCTCTATTATCAGTGATTTAGAATCGAGCAGTAAAGTGCGTTCTGAGTTGAAAAACATCATGTGGGATCTTTAGCTGAAAAACATTTTCTAACAAATATTTTTAAAGTCTTAAAAAAAATGTCTTTTTTAAAGATTATTTCCTGGGCTTGCCACTTTTGGCCTCTTAAAGGCTCAAATGAAATTTTTTTTCTTTCACATAAAACTATGCAGCAATTTAGTCTATCACAAGGAACAAACCTTCTTTGGGTCTTAAAAGAATGATTAAAGGTAGAAGGAGTAATGCTAGAAATGAACCCCTGTGCACACTTGGCGAAGGTTCTAATGGAAGTCACAGGAAAGCTTTTAACCCCCAACAACAGATTTCAGTCACAGGAATCTCCGAGCCTCAGAGTTGGGCTATGCAAGGTGGGAGTCACCAGCCACATTGATTATTTATATTTAAATTACTTAACATTAAGTAAAATTTAAAATTCAGTGCTTCCATCACACTAGCCATGTTCAAGTGTTCCTGGGCCCCAAGCAGCTCGTGGTTCCTGCCCTGGGTAGTGCCCATAGAGAGCATTTCCTCCACTGAAGAATTCTACTGGACAGAGCTGCTCTCAACAGGCCAGCTGTGCCCATGGACCAAATCTGGTCCCCTGCCTATTTTTGTAAATAAAGTTTCATTGAGATACAGCCACACTAATTTTTATGGATTATTTCTGGATGCTTTTGCACTACCATCTCACAGTTGAGTCATGGGAGAGACTGTATGACTTGCAAAGCCTAAAATATTTTCTATCTGGCCCTTTACAGAAAGCGATTGCTGACACTGCTCTAGACCACAGATCTGAGGTCAATCCAGGAATGTCTACAGTGGTGGCATGACAGCTTATCTTGCTTACAGGTTATTATGAGGCCACATGGGTCCATGAGTGCTGACCTCATCTGAGGTATAAGGTCCAAGATGTGCCACAGTGGGGGTCATGGCAGTGTCTGTGCACAGCAGCTCAAGCACAAATCACAGAGCATGCTGGGTAGTGCGCATAGGGGTAGATGCCCTCTTTTGTAGCATTTGCATTATACATGTGCATGTGTGTATGTGCATGTGTGTGCATGAATTCACATGCATGTGTGCATACATGTACGTCCCTGTGTTCTCTGTGGGGTGTGCATCCTGCCAGCTTATGAGCAACATTTCTATGGGCAATGGCAGGACAGGTCATGGGGCCATCTGAGGCTGTTTCCTTTTCAAAGGAAGAGAGGCAGACCACACAGAGCAGAAACTACCCTTTCTTATAAGAAAAAGGCCACCAGATTAATTTCCAAAGAGACCATGAGAATAATAAGCGTCCTGGCTCACTGTCCCCTGGGGAAAGAGGCACTTTATTCCTGATCACACCAGGAGGCAGATTTGTCTCTGTAGGGCTGTTTCTAGAAAATGCAGTTCGCTGTAGCAGTACAAACTCTGAAAGAAGAGAAAGCTTCCCCTTGGAATCAAATTTGATGACAGTGCCAGATGCTGATAGCAATGTCCTCCGGACCAATGGACACACACAGCACCATGTTGGGCCGTGAGCCAACACGGGGCTGGGAAGTGCTTGTTTTAGTCCCTTGGAGGCTGGACTGAAGAGCAAAGATGCCAGGCCAGTAAGAGACAAGGTACATTTAGTCTTCCTTCTTGTGGGAAAGCTTTACTTTGGGGTTTGTGAAGGAGATTGTAAACAGCAACCATGGCTTGAAAGGCTCTTATGTGGGAACTATGGGAAAGCAGCATCTTTTTCAAAGGTGGATGACATTCCTGGAGTGGGTTTAACTGTAGAGCATATTCTTTTGTGAATCAATTAAAGGGGTATGCTGATATGTATTTGGTTAAAACATTAGCGAAAACAGGTACCCTAGAGTCAACTACATCTAGGCAGATTATATAGACTTTTAAATGACTATCTGATGACTACTTTTTCTAGTTTTTCTTTCTGCCTATCTGGTCTTTTAAATGTATCACTAATATCACTACAGGGTGAGAGGATGCTTTGGGTCCCTTGGCCTCCGAAACGTACTTCTTGGAAGATGCAGGATTGAAATTAGTTCATTTAAGCACAATCATTGGCCTATGATGCTGAGTTTATGATAGAGGTAACCTCCTCTGAAGTCAAAGTGAGGAGTTGGGGAGATGTTGGACAAAAGTTCAAATGTATAACTGTTCATCAGCATTTCATCTTGGTTTATGTTTTAGAAATGAAACAGCCTGAGGCAATGGTTCCCAACTTATGCAGGTGCCAGAATTGCCTGAAGCAATGTAGCAGGACAGGACTGAGTATTTTTGCTTCTAATAAGTTCTCTGGAGTTGCTACTCATCTAGGAACTTCATTTTGAGAACCACCAGTCTGATAGACAGAGCAACACCCTGACCCCACAAGGAAGACAGAGTTTTGCTGCAAACAGGCCTAACCAGGGATTTTGCACTTCAGGCTGGTGAGGACATAAATCAGAACAGCCCCAAAGGCAAATATGTTTGCATGGCAGAGAGTGCTGCAGAATATTCAGAGAAGGCAGAGGTGCTCAAAGCCATTTGAAGTCATTCCAACACTTCTGCAAGAGTTACACCACAATGTCTCACTGTCTGTAGGTTCAACACTACATGGATCTGGGTAGCACCAACTATGAATCAAAATAGCAAGAGCAGCCATCAGTCATATCCTGAACTCTGCAGTTTAAGGGCTGAGTGTTGATTTGTTGCACCAATATCAATCAATGGTTAGGAGCACATGTGCCGTGAAGAAAACAACAAGCCTGGGTGATGAAAGAACGAAGGGAATGGGCCCAGGACAAGGGAAATGCCCATATGACCTTGGCAAGGTGTTTACAAAAAGAAACTGCTCAATTCATACATGGTGAGTGAGTATGTGCATGAAAGAATTGCTGGCTCTGCAGTGAGGAGGTATTGGAACTTAGCTCCAGAATCACAAATAATTATCTAGAATTACTCTTCTGTGTTTATGAGTTACGTTACTAATCAGTAAACTGTATATGGCTCACTCTGTAGTTTGAGTTTCTTAATCAATTGTTTTTGTTGTCCTTATAAGGAGCTAATTTAGAATCCATTCCCATACTATTAAAAAATAGCTACCTAAAATAAGAGTAAAATTCCTTGACATTGCGTTTTGATCACATGTACCTGGGGAACCCTGTATATTTGTACCATAGCAGGAGATAAAACTTTTTACCTGCTTTCTCAGTTTCTTCCATAAATCTTAGGGGCTATTGCTAATGAACAACAAATGTCCTATATTTCAAATTAAAATAAACTTTTTACTGTCTTTCATTTTTTATTCCTTTCTTTTTTTTTTTTTTTAAAGTGGTGAAACAAAAAGATAGTTTATTGAGGAGAAAGTACACTCCAAAGAGGTAGGAGCGGGCTCGAGGAGAGGAAGTGGCTCAGGAGCCCTTTTATTCCTTTCTTTCCTTTCAATCTTTGCATCTGTAGCTTGTCACACATTAGTGAAGGAAACTACCTTTCTTCTTGCTTTGGAACTCGTGCTGAGCAGACACTGACACACGTTTGAATTAGAGCCCAATGATTACACAACTTTCAGACTCCTAAGGCCTGTTACCCAGTCTATAAGGGGGTTCTTGGATAGACTGGTCCATGGTGAATAAGGGACAGTGAATGATTCAGAGGAAATCTCCTTCCAGTTATGGAAAATACTCAAAGCATTCTCTCACGATAGCCAATAGCATTATTCTTAGATCAGAAATTATAAAGGAGAAGTATTAGTTTGTGCTATTTTCCTAAATATAAAAATAGAAATTCTTGTAAATTTTTTCTCATAATATTTTTTCTTTCATTATGCACTCTTACTGCCCAGGATATATCAATGTTGCTCAGAGTTTCACTTCTGGAAGTTGTGAGCTAATTTGTAGCAGACCAATTATCCCACTGAAAACAACTAAAAAACCTAGATAAGATACAAATGTATATTTTGGAAAGCTACCATGAACTTGAGGGGTCAAACTTCCAGAGAGAAGGTAAATTCACTGATGTGAACTTTGTACTCTAAGCCTACTCGAGGTGCCAGAGAGAAGGCATGTAGAGTTTAGTGAGTCTAACCTTCTGATCTGCTTGTCCCATCAAAGTATTCTGAAAATACTTTGTGAAATTTGAATTCAAAACAGAAAAATTAAAACCATGTGCACAAAAATAGGAAAAACCCAACTCTGAGATATCCATTTATTAATGCAGAATGGTGTTGTAGAACTAGGATAGGATTGGTGACCAGAGATATTTGCACCCTGCCATGCCACCGACTTATTTGGTGACTAGCAAGTCTTGTGATGACCTCTCTCTGTCTCAGTTTCCTCCTCTGGGATGTCAGGGTTGGATTAAAGCCCTCAATTCCCTTATTCCAATCCCCTAGTCCTCTGTTTTACAGTTGACTTGATGACATCAGGGAAAAAGTTCTCTCTTGAGAAGAAAGTACAGCCAGCAATTACAAAAAAAATGGCTGTGTTTAATTCAATTTTCAATGCCTTTTAGAAAAGGTGTTTTAGATTGGATGCTAATCCATTGCTAAGACTGTGCAAAGAGACAAAAGTTCTCTATACAGAGTCGTCTAAAACATGGTTCATGAATATCTCCAGACCTGCCTTTCTGAAAAAATGAAATCACCACATTTTGTCCTAAGTAACTCTTTCTAACCTGGTCACCTAATGAGTCAAGCAGAGGAATAACCTGTCCACAGTCACAATAGGTTTAGATTGTAGGACTTGCTGAGAGAGATATACTGGTCACTCCCCAGGTAATGCTGTGGGTCAGATACCTAACTTGTAACACACTTTCACCACAGAGACCCAGTTTGCATTTCCCCAAGCCTAGGAGGCGTTGCATTGTAATGAAAATGTGTGTTTTACACACGCACATGTGCACTTTGCAGGGTGCTGTGGCAGGATGAAGGCATGGCTGCCAGGCCTTTATAGACTCTGGTTCATCATGGATAGGATTCTCAGAACCTCTGAGGATAAGTTTTCTTAAACTTTATCCTGTCAGCAAAGGGGAACATTTCAATGCTCTTCTTTTCAGATTCAATAATTTTTTTCTTTTCTTTTTTTTTTAATGAAAAGAAATTGACGTACCATGTAACTTACAAGGTTGAACAATTAATTTTGTGAACTCATCCTAGAAAAAGTGTTATTACTACACACCTCATTGCTGAATATCAGTGCGGTAGCCTTCGAAGTACTCCCCTTGGGAAGCTGTGCACCGACACCAGTGCCTAGTCCACCCTTCAAAGCAATGTTGGAACTCTTTTCCTGGAATGGCCCTCAGAGCTGTCATTGTACACAAAATCTGACTATGAAGTTTATGAACTTGTCACCATGTACTTGCGTTGGCAGCACTGTACAAACTTGGTAAGGTGTCATAACCTTGTCAAGAGTATGCTAACAGCTCTGAGGGCTGTTCCAGAAAAAGAGTTCCAACATTGCTTTGAAGGGTGGACTAGGTGCTGGCATCAGTGCATAGCTTCCCAAGGGGAGTACTTCGAAGGTGACCGTAGTGATACTCAGCAACGAGGTGTGTAGCACTTTTTCTAGGATGAGTTCATGAAATTAATTGTTCAACCTTGTATGTTTAAACAAATAAACTCTACCTGGGATTACATGAATAAAATAACATTTCCTCTATGGAATGGTGAACAATACATACGTATGTGTATATATGTTCTTTATTTCTAAGGATGGGGTAAATGGATGTGTTCTCTCACACAGTCTGGATTTCTTGCTTCAAGGAACTCTCTAAGAGCTGACGGCCATGTTGACAACTCATAGATCCTTGTCTGAGCCTTGCTCCTCCTCTTCCATTTACTGGAAAGAGTTTCCTGTTTGGAGAGAAGATATTTTCTTCAGAAATTTGAGGTGTTCCACTCCTCCCATGGAGGTCCCACTGCTGCAGGGACTAGAGAAGCCCGAAACCAGCTTCCAGTGTCTTTGTTGTTGTGTGGACTAGAAGGAGATGGAAGAAAGGTCCTGGGTCGGGGAATGAGGCTGGTTTGGAGCACTTCACATTTAAGGGGTTGGACATCCCCTTAGGGATACTCAGAGGATGTTACAAATCCAAGACAGAAACACCTGAACATGCAGGGCTCACGTGGGTGTAGATTTAGGTGAGGTTGGTAGTGAGCAAGGGAGAGGGGAGAGAACTGGCAGATGCTTGGGGGAACAAGAGGTCCAGACAGAGGAGCAGCCAGCAAAGAGGTGGGAGGAGCCAGGCAGAGGTAGTCACAGGGAGAAGAGGACAGGATGAGGAGAGGAGAATCTGGCAGCCAGGCTGCAATCTGCTCTCCCCAGCTGGTGTATCTGACTTAATGTCTCATTTCCATTGCCTTCTGCCTCCAAACCTACTGGGGGCACTCTCTGAGCTTTGCAGGGCTAAGCGGTCCCCTCCTCCCATCAGGAGCACCCTGTTGTAGAGCCCATTCCTGTTATGTCATATTTGGGTAGGCTGGCAGGATGTCCCGTTTTTAAATGGGACAGAAATCAATGGTACTGACCCATTTCAAACAGTATGAATGGTCAGCCTAGTGTCACTGGGCTAAATTCAAGGTGTCAGTAGGCTGACCATACGTACCGTTTGAAATGGGACAGTACCGTTTTTTTCTGTCCTGTTTAAAATGGGATGTCTGGTCAGCTTATATTTCAGAGGTCAAGAACTCTTAGTCCTTTCTGTCCAATCATTGCTGGGGCCCCAAGCCCTGTTCCATGATCCAAGGAGCTTCCATTGCCGGTCCCCTAAATGCAGAGATGCTGGACTAACTTACAGGAGCTTATCAAGTGAAAGGCCCCTGTCTTTAGACATTTGAGTTACTAGAGATTTTACTATTCTCATGTCAGAACATTCAAATCCCAGGGAACTCTCTTGAAATCTGAATCTAAAACAGCAGAAATTGGCTGGATGACAGTACAGGTTGGTAAATTTGCAGATTAAGTCACCACTAATCTCCCTTTCTACCTCTGATTGTGTTGGACTGGTCCTGCTGTGGGAGGAGATGGGAATTCAAGGCAACAGGAGTGGCTAAAGGTCCCATCTCAGAGCATCTCCTGGCTTGTGCTTGATGACAGCTTGTACAACTGAGAGATCTCTAATGATGTGTCCTGAACTCCATTCTTTATGGCATTTAAATGACAAGATGGCAGGCCTGCCACATTGAGGATAACCAGAGTTTTGGAGGAGCAGCCTTGGAAGAATCAGGATCCAGGAATGTCCCAAAAGGCTGGAACCATGAGGCACATCTGACCCTCTCCTAGAATGTGAGCTCCATGAGGGCAGGGATCTCTGTCTATGGTGGTGAATCCCGAGGACTTAGAGCACTGCCTGGCCCATGGCAGGTACTCACTCAATAAACATTAAAGGTTTAATAAAGGTGAACAGGTGTAAATGTTTAGCCCTGTACCTGGATCTACAAAAAGCCAGCTGCATGTGGCTTAATAATAGCCCATTTACCAAAGTTTTAGAAGTTTTTATTTACATTGCCTTGAAATTAATGATGTGATGTGTCCCCAAAACAAATGCAGTCTTAGGGAGCATGAAGAGATATGTGGTATGTAGAATGCTAGAGGTGTTGAACCAGTAATGTGACTAGGAAGTCTACGTAAGAGAGGCTAGGAGGACTGGCCTGGAAAAGAGGTATTTGGGAAAGTTCTGGAGAGAATGATGGGACTAGAAACAGAAGCTATGGGAGGAATTGTGTGGACCAATTTTAGCAGTTAGGAAGTTGTGTCTGAAAAGGCAGTGGGAAAGGCAGGAGGTAAGGGACCCTCATTTATGTGAGACTCATGCCCAGGTGGCAGGCCACCTGCAATGACGGACAGGTCTGACAATTAGTTTGGGGACCTTCCTGAGGTTGGTCACAAGGGGCAGGCAACCACAGCAGATGGGTGGCTGATGGCAGCCTCATGTGTCAGTTATTCCTAGGAAAGAGGAATAGCTTCTTGCAGTTTGACTGAGAAGGGAGAGGAGACACCCAAATGTGGCCTATGACTTCTTGAATTTGGACTTGATGGGTCAGGTGTCCCCATAATGACAATCACTATGGAACTCCTGTGGGGCTCACAGCTGGTCTACCTGGGGAAGAATCATCTGCTCTTTAGAAGACCCATGTAACCCTTGAGTAGGTGTTTTACTTCACTTCACACCAGGAAAACACTCTTAGAACCAGGAGCCACTTATCTATTATTCCAGCTCACCTGAAGATTTTCCAATATTTTGAAAGATTTTGTCCAGAACTGATATACTTTCATACTGATCATTTTTTGAGTTATTTTTTCCTGTGGGAAAATAAGTACAATGATCAAGTTTTGGTAGATAATTATGGCATAACTCCAAACATCTTTTCTTTTCAAACTCAAAAACCATTAACTTGGAGCAAGCAGGGTCCTGTTCACAGAACAAGTGATGGTGGAACAGCCTCAGATGAGGCCCTCAGAACATCTTTCCCTTCCACGAGCTTGGAACCAGCAAAACGTGGTGTGTGCACAGCACTGGGTCGAGACCTACACATTCATATTTTCTTTATATTTTCTCTCTACACTCAGAGGATGTGCTAACATGGAACTATTTTGAATCAAGTGTAGTAAGGGCATCTCATTTCTAGTAGTGGGCACTCATTCTTCCTGTTGAGTTAATGCTCCTGATTCCTTGGATGCTCTCCTTGGACCTGGACACACATTTCACAAGACACTTCACTTCTCAAAAGTGTAATTTCCCACCCTTCCTCCTACTCAGCCTTTACCACCAATAATTATGTGGGACTGATCCTTCTGTTAGGGAAGAGGAGCAGAATGTGTAGCTGCATGAGACTGGGAGGGCCTCTGCATCTGGCCTGGTCCCAGGCCCCATTCCAGCCTGGCAGTCAGGGTAGGTGTGAGCTCACTTCAGAGTCACCCCTTCTTCTCTGGGCATTACCACCTTCACTGTGTTCTGTGGGGTATTCTCATCCTTCCCCTTCCCTGCGCTTCTACTCTCAAACTGTATCAAGAAGACCCACCTTCCTTTAGTTTGCCCAAAACTCCGTATAACTTGGAATGCATAACGAAGACCTAAGTTTAGCACATTTCTATTTGTTGAACACATCAACAGTAACCAGTTGTTGGCTACTCTGGCTGTCTCTTTGTTCTGTGGGTTCTTGGAACAGAACAACTCTTTGTTTACCGATCAGCAGTTAGCAGATGTTCAGTAGATATTTAGTGAGTAAATGAACCTTTTGTTAAAGTTAATGTAATAAAAATTAATAATAATGTATAAAATTACATATGTCCCATGGGAACATGAGATTTTTAGCAAAGCCCAGAGCCTTAAATGGAAGTTTAGGCTCAGTTGAAATGTCAGGAATTGTGTTATAGACCATTAGAATTTTCAGACATTTTGAAATAACACAGGGGAGGTGGCTGGCTATTCTGACAACAGGAAAGGGAAGATGTTTGCAGATCCATTATCCTTCAAGCTGCTTCAGGCATTTAAAATAGTCCAAGTTGCTTCAAGCTATCAAAATTATATTTTAAATAAATATTACAAGCCCATGGTATAATTTTTAAATAAAAAAAGATCATCTGTGAAAAGTAAAGCTGTTTGCAAAGAAAAAAATAAACAAACAGTACTGCATCAAACTAAAAAGTTTTTGCACAGTGAAGGAAACTATCAACAAAACAAAAAGACAACCTACTGAATGGGAGGAGATATTTGTCAATGATACACATCCAATAAGGGATTGATATCCACAGTAAAGTATGTAAAGAACTCATATAACTTAATACCAAAAACCCCTCAAAAAATTCAATTTAAAACAGGCAGAGGACCTGAATAGACATTTCTCCAAAGAGGACAGATAGATGGCCAATAGAAATATGAAAAGATGGTCAACATCACTAATCATCAGACAAATGCAAATTAAAACCACAATGAGGTACTACTTCACTTCTGTCAGGATGGCTATAATCAATAAATTGACCAAAAACAAGTGTTGGTGAGGATGTGGAGAAAGGGGAACCCTTGTGCAGGGTTGGTGGGACTGCCAATTGGTTTAGCCACTGTGGAAAACAATATGAAGGTTCCTCAAAAAATTAAATATAGAACTACCATATGATTCACCCATTCCACTCTGGGTATTTATACAAAGAAACCCAAAACAGTAATTCAAAAAGACATACGCATTCTTATATTCATTGCAGCATTATTTACAAAAGCTAAGACATGGAAGCAGCATAAGAGTGGATCAGTAGACGAATACATCAAGAAGAAGGGTACGTATGTACTATGGAATATTACTCAGCCATAAAAACCAAATAAAATCTTACAATTTGCAACAATATGGTTCGACCTAGAGGGTATTATGCTAAGTGAAATAAGTCAGAGAGAGAAAGACAAATACCATATGATTTCATTTATATGTGGTTTCTAAAAAACAAAATGAATGAGCAAAACAGAAACAATCTCATTGTTACTGAGAACAAACTGATGATTGTCAGATGAGAGGGGGTTTTGGGACCCTGAGTGAAAAAGGTGAAGGAATTAAGAAGTACAAATTGGCAGTTACAAAATAGTCACTGGTATGTAAACTACAGTATAGGGAATATAGTCAATAATGTTGTAATAGCTATGTATGGTGCCAGGTGGTACTAGACTAATCTGAGGATCACTTTGTAAGTTATATAAATGTTTAACCACTATGCTGTACATCTGAAACTAATATAATATTGAATATCACTTGTAAGAAAGAAAAATTTTTTTAAGTAAAGCTGTTTCCAATAGTTGACTCTTCATTTCCTGTTTCCTCCTGAAGGCCACAATTGTCATCCATTTCTTATGTATCCTCCCAGGGATAATCTAACCACAGAGATTGTTGCCAACATCAATATCATTTAATATTTAGAGCCACATTTAGATCTTTTAGAGGAAATTGCTTAGGAAATTTTGGCAGATAATTCAGACTATTTGATTTATGGAAACATATATACAATTCACTAAGAAACATAAAAAGGTTGCATCTTAGGCTTGCTTATTGGTGGAGTATAGCATTTGAGAGTGGGAGTCCCAAGGAAGCAAATATCATGATAACATTTACATTGTCCCTGTGTAGGTGTGATTCCATTTGTCTGTCGATGCACCTCATGAGGCTTGTGGATAATGTTTACTTTCTATTCATTGATGAGACCTGAGTGAGGCAAAGCAGCTTTTGCCTAAGGTCACTGAAGTGTATGGCCCAGCTGGGAAAGAACACAAGGGCCTTGGGTCTGTGGCCCCTCGTTCTTCCAGGTCACCCTTAATCTTTTCCTAGGATTGAAATGAAGAGCTTTCCACAGCTACAGAATTCCCAATGGAAGCACATGAGTAAAAGTCTGGAATTTGGACAAGATGGAGTAACAAAAACAAGATTTATCCTCCCAGGTTAATTTAAAAAAACTAGAAAAAAATATAGAAAACAATACAAAAGCAATTCACCAGAGAAAACTTGAGTTTTTTCAACAAATGATGTTAGAAAAATTTTTTGCATCAATATGCAAAAAATCAAACCAAAGCAAAATGATACCAGTATACACAAATTAACTCAAAATAAATCATAGCCCTAAATGTAAAACTTACAACTTAAAATCTTCTAGAAAATAGAATAAAAATATATGTGACTTTGAATTAGGCAAATGCTTCTTTTATTTGACACCAAAAGCATGATTCATAAAATGAAAATTGATAAATTGGACTTGATTAATATTAAGAGCTTCTAATCTTGGAAAGACAGTTATGCAAATGAAAAGGAAGCCATAGACTAGCAGAAAATATTTTTCAATCATGTATCTGATAAAGGACTTGTATCCAGAATATATAAATACCTCTTAAAACTCAATAATAAGAAAACAAACTAATAAAAAGTGAGCAAAATATTTAAACAGGCACTTGACCAAAGATGATTTACAGATGGCAAATAAACATATGAAAATTGTTCAACATTATTAGTCATTAGGGAAATGCAAATTGATACTACAATAAGATACTACTGGAAACATATTAGAATGGCTTTAAAAAACAGAAAAAGGGAGTTTCCTGGTGGTGTAGTGGCTAGGCTTCAACGCTGTCAATGCTGCGGCCTGGGTTCGATTCCCAGCCAGGGAACTACTCACATAAAAAAAATAAATAAAAGAAATTGAAGATGACTTAAAGAAATGAAAAGATTAGAAAAAACCAAACAAAACAGAAGAACATATCAAACATTGAGGAAGACAGAGGGCAACTTGAATTATGCTAATGGGAATTCAAAAATTTGTTTGACAGTTTCTTATGAAATAAAACATAGTTACTATACGTTTAGGTATTTATCTAAATGGAATGAAAATTTATATTCATCCCCAAATTTCTATGCAACTATCTACAGTGGCTTTATTTGTAATTCTCAAACTTGGAAAAGTCAATTGCCGTTCAACTGGTTAATGAATAGACAACTTACAATGGAATACTACACAGCAATAAAAGGAAATGAACTACTGACAGACATACAACATGAATAAATCTCGAATGCATTGTGCTAATTGAGGAAACTAGACTTGAAAGTCTACATAGTAGCTAATACGACTTATATGACGTTCTGGAAAAGGCAAAATTATTGGGACAGGAAACAGGTTAGTGTATTTTTAAGACTGGGGATGGTGGAAGAAATAGACCATATAGAGGCATGAAATTTTCTAGGTAATGGACTGACTGGTTCTATATCTTGTGGCAATAGTGACATGACTCTATGTATTTGTCAAAACTTGCAGAACATTACACTGAAAAGAATGAAATTCACTGCATGTAAATTATAACTTCACATAGAACAAAAAGTCTGATAATACCACCTAGCGCTTCTTATGATCTGTTCTTTACCTCTGTCAATTTACTTAATCCTCACAGTTATACCATTGGTTAAGGTACTATTACTCCCAGCTTAGGATGATAAAACAGAGGTTCAGAGAGGTGAAGTAACTGAACCAATATTGCACAGCTAGTGAGACTGGGAGCTGGGATCTGGCCAGATCTTAGCCTCTACTCCTCATGTTTTCCATGTCTCCATGTCACATAGAAACATCCATTTCCACTTCCTTTCATCTGAGGAAGATGTCAGAGGGTTTGGTAGATTTCCACAGAAATATGACATATTAAGAAGCCAAGTTAAGGTTAAGCATCTGGGAAAGACAATATTCCATGTTCAGTGGCATCCTACTCCTTAGCAGTGTAAGGGAAGTATCCCGTCCGATGAAATAGAGTGAGTTAGTTTCCAAGGGGTTCCCCTGCTGTGATGGTGGGTATTTCACATTCGAGACTCCTTGGCTCCCTGCTTTAAAATCCCTTTGCTTCATAAGTCCAAGGTATGAATCCTAAGGACAATGTTGTGGAGCCTATACTTTTATATCATTGGGGAAGTTAATGGTAGAGCTCAGTGTAGCCTTGAAAAGTGAGTCAAAAAAGTTGGAATTGTCTACTTATGAAATAAATGATCACAAAATAAAGCTGTGAGCTAGACTGTGCTGGGTGTTTTGTGTGTCTCTTTGTAGAGGAGGCTGCAATTTCAGGGAAGATTGTTTAGCAAAGAAAATGCTTTCTATGGTGATAGGAGCAGGAGGGCCTGCCTCTTCTCCAAGCAGAGCTGGGGTGCTGTGAGAGAACTGTGAGTGCAGAGAGAGGGTGACACCCTTCCTGCGGGAACCCTGAGGGAAGGGTGAGTTTTCTGTGGGACAGGGCTCTTGAAATGGTTCCAGGGGTTGGGTTAGGCCAACAAAATTGCAGGTAGTTGAACCATTTTTGATTTGCACAAACAGTAACTTATAATGGTTCAAGCTACTACATTGGTCCTCAGGAGGATGTTGTCATCTACTTCTTCCTTTCAATTTTGAGGTCCTCAAACTCCCAAAACCACTGTTGGCTAGAGGCAAATAGCGTGACTGTCTTCCGTCCGAGGTGATCAAGTGTCTACAAAGACTAGGGGGTTGTCTTCTAACCTAGTTTAGTCAGATCACTGCAAACTTTGGAGGTCCTATTTGAGGAAGGAGCAGAAGCCCATTCTGTACTTAAGTCAACACTGAACACTGAGGCAATCTCCTGGAAGAGAAAAAAAAATCAGGAAAACCGGTTAGCCAGTTTTCTAGTGGAGATGATTTTATCTTTGGTGATATGAGAAAGTTCTAGATAAAGCTGCCTACAGAGGCTGGCAGGAGACACAAGCCTGTTTCAGAAGAGCCAAGCTCCATGGGATACCAGGGCTCACAGTCCCCTTTGTGTCACCACAGGGAGGCAGGAGGTGCTTTCTGTGGGCTTCTTAGATGGAAATCATTTCATGCAGTGAGAACTCGAAATGTAAAACATGCCAGCACACCAAAGCGCAGTTGGAATCTGCCTAGTGAAAGACAGGAAGGTGTAGGTGGTGGGGGTGGGCTGGGCGGCCACCAGAATTAGAAAAACCAAGGACGAGTCATTAGAGCTGCTTGTTACTCCTCTGAGTGGCCTCTGGGAGAACTCTCTGAGACAGGGTTCTCCAGGTGTCCTTGAAAGAAGCTCGAGTCACAGGTGGGTTCTCTTGGTAGGCCCCTGGGTTCACTCCCCAGGGCTCAGTAAAGATGAATTTCTCAGCCTCTTGGCCTCAGAACTGCATCTGTAAAATGGGCATAGGATTGCTGAGGGGTCCAACGGAGTTAATTCAAACACGACAGTGCCCGGCATAGGAGCAGAGAGCTTCAAGGAGATAACTTCCTGGCTTTTGTCATGATTACTCCTGTTACAGAGGAACAATTATTCATATCCTTCCAGGTCGTGCATTATGCATAATTATGCGTTCATTGTTTATTTGCTCACTCATTTATTTAGCAAACATTACTCAGCCGCTACTGTGTGCCAGATACTAACTTCCAGGCCTGAGGGGTGGGGACCCAAACTAATGCTTCCTGGTCCCTGTCCTGGAGGGGCTTACAGTTCAGTGAATATTGCAGATATTTAGTGTTGCCATTGTTTTATGTCCACTTCCACTTAGGAACATGGAGGAGGATTAAGGACCCATACAGAGGGAGAAATGAACAGCCTTAGGTATGAGAATGCTTTGATTGGAAAACATTTGCAAACAACCATAAGCTACTCTGGTTTCTCCCAAAAGGAAGACTAAAAACTTGTGGAAACAACTTTTCAAGTAAAAAAAATCATCTTAGACAATAAACTTTCTTTTCTTCAAGCTAAATCTTAATCTATAGCTATGTTTGTATCTATAGCTGTGTCTATTATCCCTTCATCTATCTCTGTATCTCTGTATCTATCTATCTATCTATCTATCTATCTATCTATCTATCTATCCATCTATCTATCTGTATCTATCACCTATCTAGATATATGGCACATAAGTTTAGATGGTGAATTTCTTAATATTTTGGAGAAGAGTATATGAAGGGCTGTCTGGAAAAAAATCTCACCATAAATGCCTCTCTTTTTCATATTACATGGTTGGATACTGTCCAGACAGCCCTCATATTTACATGGCTCCTTTAGAGAAAGTAGGAAATTTAGCAGCTGTTAAGTTCAATCATTGACTCTCTCACCCACTCATTCAGGAAGTCTTTAGTGAGTGCCTGCTGTATGCAACTGTCCTGGGCCCAGCACAGCACCTTCCTGAGAAGTACCTGTCTTGGGTCCTCCTTATGGTACTTCAAACCTCTAGGGAGTATGGGCTTTGCAGAATTTCCTAGGCAGTGCCACACTTGCTATAGTCCAAATTTCTGAGTTCTCATGGAGGAGTCACCCTCTGGGACATGGCTGTTCTCTCAGTGATTGCAGTGTAGATGCAAAATGTGTATTTCTCTAGAATGGAGAAGACAGTGCCCGTGGCTTCCGATCCTAATGGCCCAAACTGCTAACCCAGCCTATTCCTTGAACAACCTCCTGTTCTATAGAAGGTATGCATAGTGACTATCTCATGACCTTGTTGGGAAGATGGCATAAGATAATGCACGTGAAGCGTCAGGCCTGTCCACAGTCTGATCTTACGGTATGCATCCACAAGTGGCGGGAAGGCAGTCATGAGACGCACGGATTTGTGGGATTGTTTCTCCTAATACAAGGTACTGAAAGGCAGCTTGAGGCAGTATTATTATTATTATTATTATTATTATTATTATTATTATGACCATTACTTGCAACAACATGCTAATTGAATTTCTGTGTTTGTTTTCTTGTCCACAACAACTAGGTTCAAAGCAAAAACACACTTTCACCCCACACATAAGAAAAACTGAATGCTCTTGGTGTTACAGCACAGAAGCGGCCTGGCAAAATTGAACAGAAATTGGGTGAGGCATGTACCAGCCAAAGAAGGCCAAAAGCTGTGGGAAACCCTCAGAAGCAAGGAGGGTGTGGAACAAATTCTCCCTCACAGCCTTGAAGGAACCAACCTGCTGACACTTTGATCTGGGACTTGTGCCCCCAGAACCAAGAGATAGTAAATTCCTGTTGTTTAAGACAGCCAGTCTGTGATTCGTTGTTATGGCAGCCCCAGGAAACAAACACAAATGGATAAGCTGATTATTACCGCAGGCGATGGAGCTCATTTTTACCTAGGATGAAATACTGAAAGCAAACAGTTCCCTGGGAGTACTGATCGTCTGGTGAGGAAAAGAGGCTTCCAGCATAGAGAGGGCACTGCTGGGGGTCCACCCTCCAGGAAGTCAGTCCCAGCTCCAACCCCAGGGCAGGCAGGAGACTCACAGTGCACACACGGCAACATGCAGCAAACGGATTCTCCCAGATCTCAGAGGCTTAAAGAGGAGATGAGAAAGGACCTGCAACCATGGCTTTCATGTTGTTTGGATCTCCATCCATGTAAAGAAATCAAGTTATATTGTGACCAAGTTCTCTCTCTCACTCTCTCACTAAATAAAAGCTTCACTGTATTTCTATCATTCTTCTGTTTTAAATGTTGGTGCCAATCCAATAAATTGATTTCATGACCCACTCATGGGTAGCAACCTAAAGTTTGAAAGCTGCTGGTTTGAAGAAGCCCCTCCTTTTGGAAGGGTGTCTAACTAATCCAGCGAGGCCGCGAGGAAGTCAGCTGATGTCCTGCCTAACAGGAAGGAGATGGGTTTCTCTCCACCTGTAGTCATTTCATTGTCTGATCTTTTTTCTGTTTCTGCCAGAGTTTATCTCTGTCATTTGTCTTCAGTGGAGATGGAGAAAAGATGTCCCTGTCTTTTCTTCAACTGTTGTTCCAGTTCAGTTGCTCCATGATTTCACACATCTCTTTCTAGTAGACTGTTTTACTGTTCTGTCTTCCTGACAAGATGGTGAGCACTTCAGGGCGAGGTCCTTGCTGGCTCATTTGTTAAACTAACCCCTTTTGTGGCACACGATAATTCTGTCAAATTGCACTTCAGTTACTTATAAAGTTAATAGCATATTATGGAATTTTATCTTTTCTCCATGTTAATGAATCTAAGTTTTCTCCACACATTTCCATAGACATATCCTTGCCAGTTCTCTGCTCATATGAACTTCAAGGTTTCATGGTTCCCTTCCATTGTGACAATGCATCCATCCATCCATCCATCCATCCATCCAACACATACCTGGTCTGTAAAATGCTGGGTGCCAAGGAGGACACAATATTCTCCTCAGGAGGTCACATTCTACTGAGGAGATGGATGTATATGCAAAGAAATTCTTGCAGCCCAGTGTGGTATGTGCTGAACAGTGCTTTTCCCCTAGGAAATTAATGCCCCCACCAGTTCCACCTTACAGCTTTCCCTTAATTTTTAGGAACCAAGCTAAAATTGGGAGCTGTCTTAACACTTCCATTTAGCTTTTTCTAAACATTAAAAGGTCTGACTGAGGCTGTAGGAGGAAGTGAGAGGAATCAAAGCAATAATTGCAGATATGGACCCTACAGGAAGTCCTTTGTCAAATCTGTTTCTTTGGCCCTTCCCCCTGGAGGGAGGATTTGGATTTCATAATACAGTTTTCTTTACATTAAAAGGGCTAAACCTCTAACACAATGTCACCAACTACCCACTGGCTATGTGTGTGACCCTGCCATTCCATTCTTCTCTGACAACTAGCTTATTCTGGTGGGCCATCTAGCTCTCCCCTAGATGCCTCACAAAATCCAAAATAAACTGTTGCAGAGCAAAAAAAGAGGGACTCAATGCCTGACTAGGAAGTATAAAACATTATATTAGTGTCATGAAAAAGACTGAACATAATAAGAAAATGATGGCAGTGGATATTAGGGGAGAATTTTCTACCAACTCCTCATCATGCAGACACACTTAAACTTGCCCAGACTATTTGACCAGCATGCAGCAATGCCTGTTTAAAATTAGGGGGGAAACCAGGACGCATGGTATGTTGAATAAATTGGAATGAGGTAGAAATTGCTTCACTATTATTGTTTCGATTTACCTTCCTGTTTGTCAGTTGTTTCATTCACTGTTACTTCTTACATCTCCATTCCACTTACATTACATCCTTTATGGAGTTTTGCTTTTTTATTTAAAAAAAAAACTTAAAGTGAAACTCTTCAGGGTTTACCATTAAATGTCAGTAATATCAATAATGTAAATGGGATTAATTCATCTATTAGTTTTTTTTCTGAAATTCTTAGAAAACAAGATCCTAGTTTATGCTACAAGTAATGCTGAATGATTAAAAATAAAGAAGTAGACAAAGACATATCAGCAAAATTGAAATAGTAAGAAAGCAGATAGTAGTGATCCTTTTATCAGAGAAAGTAAAATTCAAACCCAAAAGCATTAAATAAGACAAAGGGCTCCTTTTAACACAAAAAGTTAGTTTGCAATGAAGATGTAATATTCATGAAAATATATGCAGCAAATAACACAAGAATCAAACCTATAAAGTATAAACTATGGGAAATGCAAGGTTACATATACAAAAACATTTATAATAGAAGAATTTTGTATATTATTATTAATAAAAGATTGAGGGGATATAGGTAAGGAGTGAAGAGACCTAAATAACATTATCAATAAGATAGATATAAACATCCTCTAAATACCCTTTACATCTTAAAAGTAGAGAGTACACCTTCTTAAATGCTCATGGACTATTCACATAATTGAGTATCATTAAGTCATAAAAAAAACAAAAGTCAATTTTAAAGTAGAACTATTAAAAATAATACTTTCTGATGATAGTACAATATAACTAGAAATTATTAACAGAAACAAAGAGAAAAAGACCCTACTACCTGGAAATTAGAAAAAATTTTATTAGACAACTTTTGGGTAAAAATGAAGTGCAAACTAAATTATAGAATGCTGGAAAATAACATTAATTACTATACTATGTATAAAAATCTGCGGAGTATGTTTAAAGGAGCATAGCACTGAACACTTATTGTTAAAATGAAGAGAAAAAGAAAAGAATTGCTCAGCTCTAAAAACTAAATAAAGGTCAACAATGTAAACTATAAAAAAAGCATAAAAAAGAAAATATCAATGATAAAGACAGACAATGAGGTATACAATGAAAATACAGTGGAGTTAATTAAAATGTCAAAGCCTTGGATTTTGGAAAAAAAAAAAAACTAGAAGAACTAGTTTGCCTGATCAAGGAGGAAAAAAAGTATAAATTTACAAAAAAAAATAACAACAAGGGAAAATAACAGTGAAAACAGATGGTATTTTTAATATCATGAGATGATTTGAAGACCTCTATACAAATACATTTATTTAAAAATACAGAAAAAAAAGGAATAATTTTCTAGAAAAATATAGATGGCTAAAATTAACCCATTTGATTAAGAAAAACCTAAATGAATCATTTACCCTAGAAAAAATAAAATTCCATGTAAGTGCACCAGAAAAATGCACCTGAATGAGACAGTTTCACAGGGCATTTCTAACAAATCTAAAAAAAACAGATAGCTCTAGGGCTCTATAAATTTTCTAAGAGAATGCAAAAGGAAGAAAAAAATTAATTCTGTATTGTAAAGCAGGTATAACACTGATACTTCAACCTGGTTGTACAAAAAAACTACAGACTAATATGACTTGCCTCTTCCAGTGGCTTTTCTGTACAAAAGGCCTATCTTGCCTCCTGCTGCATACTTTCCTAAAATCTCTCAATGGTTCACAAAACCCATATAAGCAGCATTTGGCTTTGGTGTGTTCCATACCTCTGACTGAGCAGCCCTAAATCCAGCACTAGTGATAGCCTGCCTCAGTTCATGGCTTGTCCTCTCAAGGCACCTCCAAGCCCAGTGTTGATGGTGGCCATCTGTAGACTGCTGTGTGGCTCATGCCATGTGGCCCCTGGCAGGAAATGGGCTGCAGCTGAACTTAGCCTATGGCAGAGCTTCTCCCAGGAGGTCCTGTGGCTGGCACATCTGGTGGCCAGCTTCAGACTGAGTTGAAGCTTCACCCCAGTCACTCAAAGGATGACACACCAGAAGGGAATACTGGGCAGACACCAGAGCCCCACTAAAGTGAACACTGCTCTGTAGGGTCAGTCCTGCACAGCAGCTCCTCCACTGTGGTCATGGCCGGTCCTCACAACCAATGAGTCTGAGGGTCAATCCCTCCCATTGACTTGCAGACAGCAAACAAAGCTCAGCTACAACACAAGGGCAACACAACCCACACAAGTGACATGCATAGAGCACCCGGATCAGGCGACCAGAGAAACTGTGCACTGGGCCCCATAGGAAACCTACTACATAAGGCTACTCTACTAAGAGCAGGAGACATAGCAGCCCTACCTAACACATAGAAGCAAACACAGGGAGGCAGACTAAATAGGGAGACAAAGAAACATATCCCAAATGAAAGAACAAAATAAAGCTCCAAACAAAATGGAGACAAGCAAGCTACTAGACACAGAGTTCAAAACACTGGTTATGAGGATGCTCAATGATCTCAGAAAGAACTTCAACAAAGAGATAAGAAACACAAAAACAGACATAGAAACCATAAAAAGAATTACTCAGAAGTAAATAATACAACAACTGAAATAAAGAATGCACTAGAGGAAATCACCAGTAGACTAGATGAAGCAGAGGATCAAATTAGCAATTTGAAACACAAGGTGGTACAAAATACCCAATAAGAACAGTAAGATAATAAAGAGCTTCCCAGAAAAGGAAAAGCTGAGGGAGTTACTTGCCACCAAATCAGTATTGGAAGAAATCTTAGAGGGAATTTTTTAAGATGAAAAAAAAGAGATAAAAATATGAATAATAAAAATGGAAATAACATATCTATCAATAATTACTTTAAATGTAAGTGGATTAAATGCTTCAATCAAAAGATAGGGTGGTTGAGTGAATAATCAATTAAGACCCTTACATCTGCTGCATACAGGAGACTTCAAATCAAAAGACTCACACAGACTGAAAGTAAAGGAATGAAAAAAGATCTTTTATAAAAATGGAAACAAACAAACAAACAAAAGCTGAGATAGCAATACTTATACCAGACAAAATCAACTTTAAAACAATGGCTATAACAAGAGACAAGAACCCAGTAATCCCACTTCTGGGTATTTATCTGAGGAAACTACTTTAAGAGGATATGTGTATCCATATGTTCATTGCAGCATTGTTTACAATAGCCAAGATGGGAAGGCAACCTGCGTGTCAGTCAATGGATGAATGGATAAAGAGTAGTTGGTACATATTTACAATGGAATATTATCGGCCATGGAAGGGAATGGGTTCTTGCCTCTGTGGAAGCATGGATGGACCTGGAGGGTACCGTGCTGAGTGGAGTGTTAGACAGAGAAAGACAGACACAATGTGATTTTGCTTATATGTGGAATCTAAAGAACAAAATAAACAAAACAGAAACAAATTCATAGACATAGAGAATATTTTGATGGCTGCCAAATGGGAGCGGTAGGTGAAAAAGGGAAGCGATTAGGAAACACAAATGGGTTGTTACACAGTAGTTATGGGATGTAGGGTACAGCATAAGGAATATAATCAATGATATTGTAATAACTATGTATAGTATCAGATAGGTACTAGGGTAGATGGGAAGGGTATTAGGGGCAGGGTGAAAAAAGTGAGAGATTAAGAAGTACAATTGGTAATAACAAAATAGTCATGGAATGTAAAGCAAAGCATAGGGAATATAGTAAAAAATATGGTAATAACTATGTATAGTGTTAGGTGGGCATTAGACTAGTCAGGGGATTATTTCTTAATTTATATAAATGTCTAACCACTATGCTATCCACCTGAAATTAATATAAAATAATAGGAAATGTCGACTGCAATAGAAAAATTTAAAAAGGGGAGAGGAAAGATGAAGGAGAATAAGAGATTCACATTTACAGGTATAAAACAAATAAGTCAAGAATTATATGCCTGAAACCTATGTAACCCTTGCTAACAGATGTCACCCCAATGAATCTAACAATAAAAATAAATTTAAAAAAAAGTGTAATATCCAGCAGAGGGAATATAATAAATAATAATGTGATAGCATAGGACAATATCAGGTAGTCACTGGACTTATCATGGTGATCATTTCTTTAGTTATATAAATATTAAATAACTATGGTTATGTATGGTATATACCTGAAACTAATATTCATATAATATATGTTAGCTATATTTTAATAAAAATTAAAAGAAAACATTATCCTAGATATATTAATCATTGCAATTAGGTAAGAGAAATTAGATGTATAAACATTGGTGAAGAAAAAGAAAATTCTATTTGTAGATGATAATATAGTTACATCTGGAAAACCCTATAGAAACATGATAAAACAAACTCAAGCAATGAAAGAATTCAATGAGATAGCAGAATGAAAATATTTACCTATAGAAATCATACACAAATAAAATCCAATTAAATTAAATAATGATAGATGCAATCTCATTTATATAGCAACAGAGAAGATTGAATACTTAAGAATAAACTTAACAAGAAATATACAGGTAAAAAAATTTTGATTCTCCTAAGAGACATAAAAGTAAACTTTAACAAATTGAAGACATCTACTCTTCTTGGATAGAACAACTTAATATCACAGAGACATTGTTTTTCCTTAGTTATTTTAGAAATGTAATGCAATCTCAATAAAAATACACATTAAAAAGCAGTACTTAAACATGTTTGACAAAATACATGCAATAATCAGGAAAATACTGATAAAGAAAAAAAAAGCTAAAAGGGGTATTAGCCTCCCAGAGGCTAAAACACACTTCAAGTGAAACAATGTGGTTCTGGCACATTAATAGACAAACAGCAGTGAAACAGAATGCATAGCCTGGAAGAGATATCTAACATATAGACATTTAGTTTAAAATAAGTGTGGTATTGCATATCATGGGGGCAAAGATGGACTTTTAAACAAATAGTGCTGGGAAGACCAGGTATCTATGAGTAAAAAGATAATATTAGAAACACCCCTGCATCATACTCAAAGGTAATTCCAAATAGACGAGGGATCCATGTGTTATAGAATGGATGAAGTCATGTAAGCAGTAGAGAAAACATGGTGAACCCCTCTTTAGCAGCAGTATAGGGAAACTTTGCAGCTATGGCTCAAAAGCTAAAGGCAATTATAGATGGATAATTTAGACTACTAAAAAATTGAATTTTTTTGCATGAAATCATGATATCATCAAAAGACAACTGACAAACTCAAAAGAACATTTATCACACATATCTCAAAGGTGTAATATTCTCTAACCATAAAGAACTCAGAGATTGAGGGTAAAAGATAAAAAATGTAGTAGAAAAATGAGAAAATGACATGAACAGAACATTCACAAAAATGATATAAAAGCCCTTAAACATAAGATAGTGAAACTCACTCATAATTAGAAAATTGCAAATTAAAACAACACTGAAATGCCACTCCTCACCTAGGAGATACGTGATAGTTTAACAGTATGACCACACACCACTGGGGAGACTGTGGGGAAACCGGTTCTCATGCCCTCTGTCTCTCCCACTCCAAGCAGAATGTGAGTGGGGGTAGTTTCCAGGTTGCATTTACCATTTTTGGAAATTTTGTCCTGTCTGCTGGAAGGGAGATGTGATCCACGATGACCCTCAGGACCACCGACTTGGTAGCTGTCATCATCAGCACTGGGCTCTTTGATGAAGAACATGGAAAAAACAGAGGATCATATCCTTGATTACACACTTATGAACATCCTGGCTCATACTTTATTTTAAAAGGTTAAGTTGAAATGCTAATATCTTTTCCAAGTTTTGTGGAAAATGTGTTTCAGAAAGTTATGTAGATACGGAGGAGGCATCACCTGAATATTAACATTACTTATTCATTCTTCTGTTGACCCAGCCATCCAAATTCTACGAATTTGCTGTGGAGCTACATCTATAACAACATGAAAACACATATGTACCAGGCTCTTCACGGCAGCATTGCTTGTAAAATGCCATAAAAGATTACACACAGATAATAGGGTTTTAACTATGGTTCATATGCACTGTGGAGCACTTCGCTATAAAAATAGGGACGCTCTCTATTAACTGATGTCGAGTGATTTCCAGTCTACAATGTTAAGTGAAAAGAGTGAAGGATGTGTACCCCTCATGTAATAAAGGCAGGACATACAAATATACACTTATCTTCTCATTTGTGAGAAAGGAACTATAGGAAAGATAAAACACAGCTAATGAGATTGGGTACCTATGGGATAGATGGGGCGATGGGTGAGCGGTAATTTATTATATATATCGTTTTTTAAAGTTATGCCTTTGAGTCCATGGTAATGCTTCATTTATTCAAATATAAACCAGTATTTAAAATCAATAAGATGAGCGGACCAAAAAGAAAATGCAAATAGAGGCAAACAAACCTGACTTTATCAGGAATGAGTAGCCTACAGCAAGAGTGGGTGAAGAAAGAAAGAACGACGCCAGGTAACTCTGGAGACAGCAGGTTACTGTAGACTGTGAGACTAACGACAAAAGAACGAGCCACAAATATGGTTCTCTTGTTGGTAAATCTTGATTTTCCTGGGGATGTGGGGTAACAATTCTAAAACTCTAGGACTAAACAAATGGTTTGCTATATTGTGGAAAATGGGGGCCAGGTTTCCAACAAAGAAGGAACCTTGGAAGAACCCTGAGAAGTTGGAGTAGAATCAGAGGTATCAAGCGGTTTTAGACAAAGACAGAAAAGGAGGAGGTAGGGAGACAGAGTTCAACATAGTTGTGTCGGGGGTGTGTGTGTGTGTGTGTGTGTGTGTGTGTGTTAGCCTGTGTGTGTGTGCATCTGTGCCTGTGTCTCTGTGTGTGTCTGCATCTGTGTGTGCGTCTGTGCCTGTGTCTCTCTGTGTGTGTGTGTGTGTGTGTGTGTGTGCATCTGTGCCTGTCTCTGTGTGTGTGTGTGTGTGTGTGTGTGCGTGTCTGTGAGTTTACATATTTTCCACCTCCATCTGCTCAGAGAGCCTAGAAGCAATGACACACTACTAAATTTACTCAGTACTTAGTTGTTGGTTTTTAAGTTCAGTTCTTCAATAAAAGAAACCAGATTCCAGATCTGAGTAGGGAACATGCAAGAGGCCCTGGAGCGCCTTGGGGTGCTCAGAAAGGACAAAGAACAGAGGAGCAAAATGCAAGGAGCTCACAAGGCAAATTTAAGGTAATCCGGACAAGAAAACAATGTCACTGGTTTTCACTTTAGCAAGCTTCTCTGTTGAAGGGAGGGTTTT